>PVIU01003211.1:0-97114 GCA_004026605.1 Ondatra zibethicus | reverse complement strand
TGCTGGGAACACAGCCCGAGCCCCTCATTACTACAGATCAGCGAGGCTGACTTGCTGAGGAGCTCCAGGGGCGTCCTGCCCCTGCCTCCCTGGCTCTGGGATTTCAGATCATGCTGCTCCCTGGATTTACATACTCAGAATCCAAATTTAAATCCTTATGTCTGCATAGCAAACACATTACCAACAGCCATTTCGCAGCCCTAGCTCCTGAGCACTTTTTTGCAGTGATGCAAACACTTTCATTCTCTGTTCTGTGGTCCAGAGGAGTATTATAGTCATCACTTCATTGAGTCCTCAGAATGGGCACCAAGGTTATCCTTGTTTTACTCAAGATGAAATCAAGGCTCAGAGAAGCCAATATCCCTTCCTGAAGTCACACAGCAATTTAGGGGAAGGGATCCAGATCCGTCTTCTCCAGCTTCTGCTTACGTGAACCTGCACCGTGCCATCTACACAGGGAAGATGCTGAACTGGAGAGAGTAGGTGTGCGCTCTAAGGCTCTGTCATTTGTGTCTGAGCTTTGGGGTCCCCAAGCTGTAGAACTCACAAACAGGGTGACTCTGGTGGGGCTGTGACACTTGCTGAGGAGGTCTCTGGACGAGCTGCTGAGGAGGCGTAGCTGGGGCAGTGGGCAGTCTGCCTTCAGGTGACTGAGGGAGCAAAGCGAGCTGGGCGCAATAGAGACCCTGGTGGATTTACCCCTCCTGAGGCCCTCCAGTCTGTTCAGGGGCGATCTTGGGCTCAGCAAAAGGTGAGGGCAATTAGTATAATTACTTGTCATTTGTGAAGAGAGGGAGCACATCTGGGGTGGAGAGGGCCCTGGAAAACTTAGAACACTTATCCCAAGGTCAGAGAAAAGCATTCTGCACCAAGGGGGGCAAGGCGGGAGACCCCTCCCAGGAGGCTGGGTGCTAGGAAGCGCCATAGAGAATGAGGAGTCAGGCTTGGTGTGCAGCTGGGCCGTGGGGGCAGAAGATAGACTGGTGGGAGCAAAATCTGTGGCCCTCAACATCCACCTAGAGACCCCCAACATCTACCTGGAAACCCCGCTTCTGCCTCCTAGAGTGCAACTCCTGCTCTTACTCCTGCAGACAAACCCGAATGGTCTTTGGAACCCCCAACTTTAGCTTCTGTGTCCAGTATTCTCTGAGCAGCCAGACCCTGTAACAAGCTCTGAGGAGAAACTCTCATGCTTTTTAAAAATATGAGACAATTTAGACATACTCTATCTCCACATCTATCCTAAGGAAAGCACTGTGCTGGAATTACTGAACACTATCGGGCACAGGTTAGATTAAGTCTCCTCTCCCCACCACGTGCCTGCTGGGATGGGGGTAGTGAAGTTTCCTTCTCCCCTTTTAAAGGAAAATTCTAGCACTGTCTACTCTTAGGGTATCTTTCATCTACCTGCCCAGCTTTAAGATGATTCTCTGCTTCTCCGTAGGCGACTTACTGAGCAGAATACCATGCTGGTTTTCCTCTCAGAGAGGCATCTGGTGAAGCCTTTGAAAATGCTTCAGAACCCCTTAGCTCCAGCCTCCCCACCAGCCTCCCGGCACTGCACAGGCCAGAGCCCCTCTCTCACTCCCACACTGTCTATCTGTCCTTAGAAGGTTGTGCTCTCCACCTTAAGGAAGATTTTCTTACTGAATTGTGCATTTAAATCTGACCAGGCTTTCCTCTGTGGCACAAGCTGTCTTCCCTCGGGCCGTTTTTCCTCACCGTTGGCTGTGAGGCCTGTGGAAGCACAATTGGGCTTTGTGGTGAGAAAGGTTTACAGTGCCCTGGAAGGTGGGGCCAGTCTTGTCTAAATAAATAGTAGTGGGCTTGGCCTCAGGAAGAGGGGATTCCTGGAAGGCGAGAGATGGAGCCTGGTGCAGGAGGCACTTCCTGCTGTTCTGTTGCTTCTTGTGGACTCCTCAGTCCTTTGCTGTGAAGGCAGGATGTCCTTGGGCTCCCGGTACTCAGGTGCTGTCCTGACTCAGGATCTTCTAGGATAGACTCTACTTCAGTGACTACCCTACTGTAGTATAGCCCTCCTCCTGCAAGTCTCCGCAAGATTATCCATTGACCACTGCTTGTGACCCAGGGACCTGTTGGGTGGACAGCTCTTCCGCTCTTGGCTTTCTACAGGTCTTGCCTACATTGTTGTCTGCCTGCCCAGTGATGTCTTTTGATGGAGTCCTGGAGATCTAGAAGGGCCTTTACTTGCTGTCTGCCTGTAGAAGCTTTGACTGGCATGTGAAGAGTATGGGGTTTGCCCTTTCCTCCTGCTTTCCACGTCAGTGCTGACCCTCTGTCCTCTTCAGAGGATTTGCCTTTGGCCTGTCTGAGAAAGGTCATATAGTCAGGCTTCCTCGGCCTAGGAGACTGGAAAGCTCGGTCAAGGAGATGCTTGGTGGGAAATGAACTATCTGGCTCTTTTTCTGTTTACCCTCACAGCCAGCCTGGCCCCCTGTCCCGCAGACCTTGCCTCTTTCTCATGCAGCTGCTGCTGCCTTTACAAGAGCCTTCGATGCTGCCCAGTGGCCTCTGTTCCTGCTCCTTCCCAGGTGCTCTGATTGGTGGTCACCTGGTTCTTTGAGTTCAGAGCCTACGTACCTGAGTAAGGGCAGCAGCGTGGGCTCGGGGAGGGTGTGTGTGAGACAGTCACATACGTAGAGGGGGGATCTTAGCCACATGTTCTGCCTCCAGCCAACACTTTTCTCTATTTAAAAGCTTTGGGGCGGAGTGGTGGAGACTCAGCAGCCAAGAGTATGGGTGACGTTTGCAGAGGACCTGAGTTGAGTTCCCATCACCCACGTGGTTGCCACCACCTGTAATCCCAGCTCCAGGATACCCTCTTCTGGCCTCCACAGACACTTCAGTTATGTGTACACACTCACATCCACCTATACATAATTAAAAATTTTAAAAATAGAGACTGGAGAGATGCGTTAGGGCTAAGAGTGCTTAATGCTCTTCCAGAGGGTCCAGGGTCAGTTCCTGGCTCCACTCAGGCAACTCACAACCACCTGCAACTCTAGTTGCAGGGCCTGTGGACCCTCTTCTGGCCTCTGCATGCAAGTGCCCCCCCCCACAAACACACAGAAACATTTTTAAAAAGTGAAATCTTTGAAAGTCCATTTTTCTTTTCAAAAATCTAATATTAATATATAGAAAAATGACCATTTTTAATATATGGCTTTGTGATTTAAACAGATATAGAGTCATGTCACTACAACTATAATTTCAAACACTTGTAGCCACCACACACTATACCCAAATGTTTGTTGACCACCCTGAGCTCTCCTGAATGCCTACTGGTTAGTTAGTGTAGGATGAAGTCTTAGAGATCAACCCCACGCTCCTGGAAGCTACCCATTTTCCTTTCCCTTTACTACTGTTCTGCCATGAAGTCCCTCCCAGCAGGGTGACAGCCATGCTTTCAACAAAGACAAATCAGGGCCTAGGGTTAAGAGTGCTGGTTGCTCTTGCAGAGATCCTGAGTCTATTTGCAGCACCCACTTGGTAGCTCTCAATGGCCAGTAACTCCAGTTCCAGGGGATCCAGTGATGTCTTCTGACCTCTGGGAGTACTGCACACATGTGGTGCACAGACCTAGAAGCAGACAAAACACCTGTGCACATAAAACAAACCAGCCAACCAACACAACTAACCAGCACAGGCCCAGTTGTCCATTGTCCCCCAAACCAGGCTGCAGCACAACGTTTTTACCTGCAAGCTGGCTCAAATCCATATCTACAATGCTTCCCTTAGCTCTGCGCTTTAGAATCATGTATTATAGGAAGAAATAGATGGAATGAATGCTGCTCCTAGTGGTCATTCTAAGGCTACAGAGTGCCTGGCCAGACAACGAGTTAAAAAAAATGCACAGGACCCAGATATGTTGGTGCACACCTATTGTCTCAGCACCTGAGAGGCAGAGGCAGGTGGATTGCCACAAGTCCCAGGCTAGAGGCGGTTGCACAGGGAGGCCCTGTCTCAAGACCAAACAAAACCAAAAAAAAAAAAAAAAAAAAAGCAACCCATCTTGACCACAGATCTAAGTCATGTATTGTTTATTCATTTACTTACTGTGTGTAGGGTATGCATGTGTGCACATGTGGTGGCCAGAAGCCAACATTGAGGAATCTTTCTCAGTTGTTCTCCAACTTATGTTTTTTGTTTTGTTTTTTAAACTATAATGTATTATTATGGGGGCACGCATGTGAAGGCACACATGTGGAGGTCAGAGGGCAGTTTTGTGGGGTCAGTTCTCTCCTTCCACCTTCACAAGGTCCCAGGGAGGGAACTCATCGGGCTTGTGCCACAAGCGCCTTTACTTGCTGAGCCCTCTTGCCTACCATCACCTTGCTGAGCCCTCTTGCCTACCATCACCTTGCTTTTTGAGGCAGGGTCTCTCAGGAGCCTGGAGTCTGATGATCTGGACAAGCTGGCTAGTCAGCTCAGCAAGTTCCAGGGGCCCTCCTGCCTCCACCTCTCCAGAGCTGGGTTCACAGGCATGTACTTCCATGCCCTACTTTTTACTTCAGTCCTGGGGATCCAAACTCAGGTCCTCAAGCACTTTACTGACTGAGCTGTTTCCCCAACCCCAGATGGGTGAGGTGGCTGCAGAGTCTCCAGGATAATTTTGCTCATCCTAATTTTCTGGGGGATTGTCCCGATCTTGTGGTTCAGAGCCATGCATGAGCTAGGATATTTTGTAAAGTGAATAAAGTCTATAAAATGTAATCTGGAGACTTGACATATGGCTTACTACTGTAATTACAGCACTTGGGAGGCTGAGGCAGGTGGATTGCTATAAGTTAAGGTAGTTTGGGTTATATACTGAGTTCCAGACCTGCCTGGGCTATAGGCTAGCCTAGTAAAATGGCTTGTCTCAAACAAAAAAACCTGTCAACAACAGCAAAAATGCTCCAGATAAAATAAAAGGTGGGTGTTTGGTTCAGTCCTTGTAGGAAGGGGATCAAAAGTCAGCCCACGAGCTTAGTTTTCTGTAAAGTGTGGAAAGTGGAATCTGGGCTCTCTGAGTGCGGAGAGATGCATTGGAGTCACTGGGGCTGCTTTCCTGATCCCAGAGTTTACCTGGCTGGCTTTTCCTATCTCCTGGGGTGGGAATGGCTGCCTCAGAGGTAGGGGAAGATGTTGTGGGGTGTTCTATCTAGAGGATGACCACAGGTCAGAGAAGCAGTCTCTACCTATACATGTATATGTATATACATGTATGTGTATGTATGCATCTACATGAATATGTACTTTGTACATACTCAGCCCATGGTAGGAGGATGATATTATCCACACTGGAACAGCCTTGGCTTTTATTTACTGGCAACAGGGACTGTACCTACATCAGATGACAGAGCTAGATGTCGTTGCGTCTCCAGAGGTGGAGCGCGAAGGCTCATGTCCAGCTGTAGCCCAAGCAACAGCCTGGTGAACGGGGGAAAAAGATGACGATCTATCTGGATAGGCCTGGCATGGCAAGCCAGGTGTCAGACTATGGGCCTGGCTGACTGTCCTTAGAAAACAGGCTTGGAGATTCATGCCCTATGAGGTCCCCTAAGGTTGAGAATTAATATTGCACCGCCAACTTTCCTGGAGCACCCCCTGCCCCAAGTACAAGTGGCTAAATCCTGTTTTCAGAATCTCTGGGTTGCGGGGCCCTGGCTTATATTAGCTGAAATATTGTGTTTGTGTTAGTCCAGAGCTGGGCTAGAGGCCCCATTCCTCTGAGGCTACTCCTCAGCCCCAGCTAGAAGGTTGAGTGCTGGAGCAGAGGTTCCCAGAGTTTCTGATCGTTCATGATGTATCTGTGTGTGTAATAGGAGGTCAGAGGGCATCAGATCCCCTGCAGCTGGAGTCACAGGCAGTTGTGAGCTGCCCGATGTGGGGGCTGGGAATCGAACTCAGGTCCTCTGTTCTGAGATTGGAGAGATGGCTCTATGGTTAAGAGCCACTGACTGCTTTTCCAGAGGACTTGGGTTCAATTCCTAGTATCCGCATGGCAGCTCTCGGCTGTCTGTGACTCTACTTCCAGGGCACCTGACATCCTAACACAAATAGATACACATGCAGGCACCAACACACATAAGATCAAAATAAATAAATTAAAAAATATCTAAAGAAACAGTATTGCTCTTAATCTCTCCAGCCCTTCTTTATCTCTCTATTTCTAACTGAACAGAACCATTAGAGCCACCGGGTCAAGTCTTTCTGTGCTCTGTTGTCCAAAGGAAGAAATTCTGGATCCTCTTTTCTAACCGCCTTTGGGGTCATTGTCAGAAGCACTGGGGCAGGTACCCTTACAGCTGAGGGGTGGGTCCTCAGGGTGCCATGGCCACATCTCCAGGTTGGTGAGACCTTGTCTCATACAGTCATGTGGAAGCAACTGAAGAAAACGCTCCCTGTCAGCCTCTGGCCTCCACATGCATGTGCCTGTGTAGGCACATACACGTGTGCATATAGGCACACACAAAGGTGTACGCACATACACACACAGAACTCTTCACCTACTCAGTTTCCCATAAAGGGCGCCTGAGACTGAATCTGGAGGAAACCAGACTCCAGGCAGCCCTGGGGCATGCTCTGAGAACCACTAAGATAAACACGAAATGCACTCTCTCCAGATTCTGAGAAAGAAAAGCCCTCAAAGGTCAGAGGGTCCAGTGGCTCTCAACCCGGGATTGCACATTAGAATCATCTGGGGAGCTTTTCAGACATGCTCGTGCCCAGCCCCCACATCCAGAGCTCCGGTTCAGCTGGGCTGGGGTGGGGCTCCAGCTTCCCTGGAATTTTTCTAAAAGCTCCCCAGGGGCTTCTGATACTCAGCCAAGTTTGTGAAGCACTGCCTATAGTCCAGAGATCCTCCCTGGATATTTGAATGACAGGATTAAAAAGAGCCCTGCCTGGCAGGGTGGTACCCTCCCCAGCAGACCATGGGCTGATGGTGGAATTGGCAGCCATTACCCCCAGGCTCACTAACGCCTCTCTATTGTCCAATGTGTGTGCTCTTCTCGTCCTCCTGGCCATGTCCCAGAAGCATGTTCTGAACAGGGTGTCAGGTCCTTGGAACTGGAGTTAGAGGTGGTGGGAGCTGGGAATTGAACCAGGGGCCTCTAGCAGCCAGTAGTGCGCTTCCTCCCTTCAGCACCTGACACCAACCACTCTTAATCACGTTTAAGCCAGGGCACCAGAAAAGAGTCAGCAATTCTTTGGCCCCCGACCTTGTGTTCAGCTCCACTGTTAGGCCTAGTCACCCGTACCAGCCCCTCCACTAGAATGTCAAAATAGGTTCTTTAGCGACTCTTTGGCTCGTCAGATATGTGCCCCCTGATGGCTGGACAATTCTGCTAGTGTTCTTAAAGTGAACCTCTTTATTTTATGATTTATTTTCTGGGTCAAGTAAACCCTGAAGCACCTTCACACATCACTGGAGGCTACCTTTGGGAGAGTCTTCAGTGCCTTTAACTACGTTCGCTCCAATTCATTCCCTCCATGGTGCCAGCTTTTTGACTTACACATCTAATACCATTTTGATAAGCGCCCCAGGCTTCTTTTCCCCTGTCCAGTGCTCTGCGGCCCTGGAGAAGCTGGGGCTGTGTTTGTGATAACTTGTGGCTCTGGTCAGTTAATACATCTATAAATGGAGCTTAGCCTAGATTTCAGTCTTGATGGTCACTTGATGTAGTTGATATTTATGCCTTTCCATTTGGGCTGCGTGGGACCTCCTGGGTGTGCATGCACACATGCACGCACCATATGTTTGCACAGTTCACCATCACAATCACAATTGAACAATGGAACAAGTCTTTAGAACTTGTTTGTGGCACTGGAGAAAGGGCTCAGTGGTCTGGAGTTTGATTCCCAGCGCACACATTGGGTAAATTCAGCACCAGGGGACCTGACTTCCTCTTCTTATATGCATACCGACACACAGGCATACACATATACACATAATCACATGAAATACACATGTACACATAAAAATAAAATGTACTTAGAAAAAGCTTGTTTGTGAGGCAAATAGTACAGTGGATTCTTTTCATACCTGTTAAAGTGTCCTGTAGCCTCCGGGCTGAGTGCAGCTGGAACATCTGCCTCCTGAGTAATCAGCCTTTGAGGCCTCAGGCTGGAGACAATAATTTGGCAACAGGACTGGGCGCCAGAGCCCAGCATGGAGGATGATAACATTTACCCCAGTGCTAAACATGGTTGTTGAGAAGCTGTGCCCTGGACCTGGATGGAGCATTGGCATTTTAGGTGGCACTCAGGCAAGTACTTTGGGATTTAGAGACGGGATCCAGAGAGATGAGGGGATATGGTAGGGGGGCATAGAGAGGAGTGCTGGCAGGGCCTGGGCAGACATCAGGGTTGTAGAAAGGTTATAAGCTGATGGGCATGGAGATACCCAGGGTTCTGCTCCAGACATCCCATCTACTCCAGACCTTGGTGTACTGGGTACAGAGTCAGCTCAGACCTCACTGTGGGGCGTGGCTTCTGGAGGCTGGATGGGAGCTGTAGTTTGAACAAGATGTCCCCCATAGTCTTGGGCATTTGAATATTTGGTTCCCAGTTGGTGGGCCTGTTTGGATAATTTTAGGAGTGTGGCCTTGCTGAAGGAAGTGTGCCACTGGCTGCAAGCTCCCACAATCCCATGCATTCTCTGCTCCACTCTGACAGTGAAAGATGTCAGCTCCTGCTTCCTGCTCCAGCTGCCATGCTTCCTTCCCCTCTGTTGTCATGATCTTTTAGTTCTCTGGCTATCAACAAGCTATCCTAGTCATGGTGTTTGACACAGTATAGAAAATAACAGACAGAGAAGTTGGTACCCGAGGTGGGATATTGTGATACTGCTGTGACAGACCCAACCATGCTGTCTTTTGGAAGAATGTAGAAAACTTAGATTTTTGATACGGAAAGCAGTCAAGTGCTATAAGCAGGGACTTGGTGGACCATCCTATTAAAAGCCTGGAAGACAGTAGTGCTGAGAGCAATATGGACTGTGGAGGCCCAGTCCAAGAGGCCCACCAATATTAACCAACTGGTTAGAGACCATGCTTGTGTTATCTTAGCAAAGAATGTAGTTGCCTTTTACCCTTGTCCTAAGAACTTGCTTGAGGCCAAATTTAAAAGTAATGAACTAATTTCTGTGACAGAGGAGATTTCAAGGCAGTCTAATAATGACTCTGCCATGTGGTTGGTAGTAAACACTCATTATCTACAGTGAAAAAGAGCAAATGGGGCAGAAAGAAAAACAAAATGTATAGTTTGGAGAGTAAAAGAACACCAGCAAGTCAGTATTGCAGCCCAGGCTTGTGTTGAAAGAGACAAGCAGCCACCATTTGCTCAGCACTGGGATAAAGGGAAGGTTGTCTCCAGGGCAAGACCCCACTCAGCCGAGCTTCCACCTTGTGAAAGAGCAGAAGGTATTTTCGGCTCCTGAAAAGCAGCTGCGGTCAAGCTGTTGCTGATGTGGTTCAAGGGACCCAGGCCATCCCAAGCTGGGAGCTTGACAGTGCCGTTCACTCGGCTCTAGCATCAAGAAGGGTGCAAGAGTTAAGGAATGACGCACATTTCCTCCATGGTGTGGCAGGGACGTTCCTGTGTGAAGGCTCTCAGAAGGCAGCATTGTACTAAGCTGTGGAAGTGAATCCTGGGTTGTGTGAGAGGCTGCAAAGATGGTGGAGATGCCAGAGCAATGAGATGTCGGCGAAGAAGAGCTGCACACAAGGAGTAGAATCAGCCAAACAGAAAGGTGTAGGTTGGAGACGGCAAAGCTGCAAGGGCAGAGCCACCTAAGCTGATTGGCCCTGGCTGAGGAGCTGAAGCGTCTGACGTTTGCTGGGCTGGGTTTCCATCTTGCTTTTGGCTCAGTATTTCCTCACTGTGCCCGTGCCATCCCTCCATTTTGGAATGGTAATGTGAATTCAGTGCCGTTGCACGTTGGAAGTATGTAATTAACTTTTTGCTCTTTGGGGGGGAGGGGTTTGCAATGAAGAGATTTCCTTGAATTGCAGAAGAGACTTTGCACTTCTAAACAGTGTTCAGACTGTGAAAGACTATAGGGACTTTTTAAGGTGGACCAAATGTATTTTGCATTATAATATGGTCAAGAGACTAGGGGGGCAAGGAAGGGAATGTGGCAGCAGGAATGAAAAATGTCCCCCACAGTCTCAGGCATTTGAATACTTGGTTCCCTGTTGGTGGCTCTGTTTGGGTAGGTTTACAACTGTGGCCTTACTGGAGGAAGTATGTCACTTGGGGTGGGTGGGTTTGAGTTCTCGAAGCCTCCCGCTGTTCCTAGAGCTCCCCTGCCTTATGCTTTTGGTAAGGTGTAAGCGCTCAGTTCCCTGCTCCCGCTGCCGTGCTTCTTCCGAAGCGCCAGCATCAACTCTTCTCCTATGGTACCATAAACCCAAGTAAACTCTTCTGAGTAGCTTTGGTCATGGCGTTTTATGACAGTAATGGAGAACTAGCTAATGGGAATGATAGGTGCTCTTAGGCCACCATGATTCTAAATTAGGGACGTCAATCATTTGACATTTGTCATATTGTCCCTTGAGAGAACATGACAAAGTTCACACTTGAGAACACTGCAGTTGAGTTGCTTTTTTTTTTTTTTTTAAGAATCTCCATGTTAAGTTTATGATTTCATCTTGGTCCCTTATCATAGTTGTTTTTAGCTGCAAGAGGTGCCCAAGCCACAGGTTGGACACCCCTGTAAGTTGCAGGGAAGGTGCTTAATGTAAACCCCAGAGCACGTTCAAGACTAGAGTGGAGATTTTCCAAGGCCAGGCCTGTGTTTATTGTCTCCCTGGCAACCCTTAGTTAACCAGTACATCTGATTAAGCGGGATACCCGTTTATCAACCACAGGGGATCAGTGTTTACAGTGTATCTGTGGTTAGGTAGGGTTAGATATTTAGCAATGCTGGTACATGCATTTATACTCTTCTTTTTTTTTTTTATTTCTGTTTCCGCTTAGGTTCCTACCTTCATAGTTAGACAGTGTTTTGTTCCTCCTCTGCTGTCCTTCTAACCCAACCTTATATCCTGCTGGTCCCAGCAGTCTGGGACCACTCCGCAGGTAAGAGTTGGTACATGGTATAGACTTGATGAGGGCAATCATGGAGGTCTAGTGATCGTAGAAAACAATATGGCAATTACTCAGCTAAACTTTGGGCTGGCAAGATGGCTCAGTGGATAAAGACATTTGTTGCCAAAACTGATGACCTAGGTGAAAAGTTTCCGCACCTCGATAAGCCTCTCCACTGATGCAGCAATCCAAATCAGACCAAATCAAACCGAATTAGAAAAAGCCCAGGTTTAATGGGTAAAACACTCCCATATGATCTTCCACACAGGGGAGAGAGACCAAAAACCACGTGTCTGTTTTCTGGCGGGCAGTTTAAATATCCTGTAGGAGTGGTCTTGAGCATCTCTGGGGGTGGAGCTGTGTTTGGCGGACTTTCTGAGATGAGGCAGGGTTTGGAGAAAGCTGGGGGAGGGGGCTTGGGGTGGAGATTCCACCAAAACATTCCAGACTCTTTGGGTATCTGGATGCCAGGGGCTGGGCTGGAGTTTCCACCAGAACAAGGTTTGATCCTCCAGACATACATGGTAGAAGGAGTATCTAATTCCTGCAGAGTTCTTCTCTGATCTCCACATTTATCCCCCTTCCTCATACATAAAATAAATAAATGTAAAAAGAAAGACAAAACAGCTAGGACTTCAGAGATGGCCGGGCAGTTAAGAGCACTTGTTGCTCTAACAGAAGACTTGAACTCAGTTCCCAGCACCCACATCAGCTCACAGCCTCCTGTAGCTGGAGTTCCAGCAGATCCGATGCCCTTTGATCTCTGCATGGAACTCAATGAATGTGGTGCACATAAGCTTACATAGACACACAAACACATAAATTAAATACATTTTTTAAACCTCTCAAATTAAACAATTACTGTTACCCAGAAGTCTCACTAGGGGATGTCTATCTCAAAGACCATTCCGATCAGAATCTCAGAAAGACACAAGCTCTCTCATGTGCTTTGCAGCCTTATTCCCAATAGCCAAGACATGGAAACAATGTAGGTGTCCTTCCACATAGACGAATGGACAAAGAACGTGATGTGTACACACAGTGAGCTATCGTCAGCCTTAGAACAAAGGAGCTCTTACTTTTCAACACTCAGACCCACCCGGGAAGCATGACAAGCAATAAACTAGCTTCAGAGAGACAAACACTGGTGCATGATTCTACTTATATGATGACACGAAAACAGTAAAAGCCGGAGCACAGTGTAGGAAGATGCTGATGGCCAGAGAGTAAGGAGAGAAGGCTCTGGGGAGATGTTAGTTAATGGTTCTAAGTTTCAGTAACACAAGATAAGCATTTGTGTACTCCTGGTGTACACACAATATTATACTGATAGTTAACAATATGTTGACAACAGTGAATGTGTTAAGGGCTGGTGAGGTGGCTCAGCAGGTAAAGGTGCTTGCTGTGCCTGCCCAGCGCCCTGAGTTACATCTCTGGAGACGATGAAAAAACCAGATGCAGGGATATACATATCTGTAATCCCAGTGTAAGATGGGAGGCTAAGAGAATCACCTGCAAGCTTGCAGGCTGGCCAGTCAGAAGTAGTAGGGACAAGAGAGACCCCACCTAAAAACAAGATGGAAGGAGAGAACTAAGTCCCCAAAAGTTCCTCTGATTTCCAAATACAAGCCATGGCACGCATGCACCTGCTTGCTCTCTCTCTCTTTCTTTTTCTCTCTCTCTCTCTCTCACACACACACACACAAATACACGAAATATTTTTAGGACTGTATTATGATGGTAAATTTATTATTGTACATTATAAGAAAAAGCAAAGAAACAAACTTTTGGAGATTTTGGATATATTTATTGCCCCCATTGTGTTGATAGTATCATGGATGTATATGTACGCGTGTCCACAGGCATTGATTGCATGTATTAAGTACATGTAAGTTTGGGTATACCAGTCACACCTCAGGGACACAAGCAGGAACAATGCTAGGGTGCTGAGGTGAAAATAGCAAGGGAAGCCCTGAAGAGAGGCTGTGTGTCGAGAGCATACATGCACTGCTCCTACAATAGGGCCCCAGTTTGGTTCTCGGTACCCCCATGACAGTACACCGTCACCTGCAAGTCCAGGTCCAGAGAACCTGGCGCCCTCTTCTGGTCTCCATGGGCTACTGCATACACGTGGTGCACTTAAACACGCTCAGGCCTACACACAAGCATATGAATAGATTTTTTAAAAATATTTTCTAAAAATAGCAAGGGAGTTTAGCATCCAGGCTCACTGGGGAGACTTGTGAAGCCAGGGAGAAGGGACAGTCTGAAAGGAAAGGACAGCACAGCACCAGAGAACTGTGTGTGCCCGAGTGCCCTACACTGCCCAGCAAAGCTGGGCTTAGACACAACTGCAGGTTATCAACAGAGAGTTCGGGACTACAAATGGGCAGGAAGCCAGAACATCCTGTCTGCCTTCTCCATTGAACTTAAACTCTACCGTCCCAGTTCTTCGTTTTTAGGAAATCTGTGGTGGCTCCTTTTGCTCTGCACACCAGCTCTAAGTAAGATCCCACCAGTTCCGAAGGCCTTCCCTATGTGACCTCCCCACCAGACCAGTCTGCTCCTGCCCGACACCTTCATTCCGCAGCGTTTCACCCCACTCGCTCCACACTCAGTATGCAGTGACTTCCCCTCTGGACTTCCACTCCCGTTGGACATCTTACTCCTTGCCTAGCAACATTGGCTTCCATGGCCTGATTGGTGCCCGTTCTCCTATACGGACATCACAGTCCATACAGCCGGTCTTCTACTTGACCTTATAACAAATATGCAGATAAATATTATTTGTCTGCAGGTGTTGAGAAAACAAGACAAAGCAGATGGTGCTTGTCCCACAATCAGCGTGGGACAAGGACCCCATGCTGTGGCTTTCTGTCCTGCTGCATAGCTGCATATCTGTGCTACCAACACCACCCCACTTGCTGAGTGACAGACTAGCCAGCTCTCTGCCTTGAGTGTCAAGGCCACTGGCCTGGATCCTAGAGCGTCAGGCTGTTCCTGAGAGGACTGGAATTTATAATTACAGAGTCATTAGCCTGGAATGCATGAGTCCCAACCATCAATCAGGATGTTAGTTGGCGGTTTGGGTTTTGCTTGGGTGATAGTTAGACAATTAAGCTAATTTTGAGTTTGAAAGATCAGAATTGGAAATTCTGTTTGGAATTTTTTTTTTCCAAACTGAGTTTGGAAAAGAAAAAAACCAACCCACGAACAGTGTCTCTTTTATTTGTACATATGTATGATGTGAAGGCATGTATGTGTTTGCATGTGTGCGTGTGGAAGAAAGGGGTTGGCATTGATGTCTTACTTCACTCTCCACCATTTATACTCAAGAGCTTGCTAATTTGGCTATTCTAGATAGCTACCTTGCTCTGGGATCCCTTGTCTCCTCTTCCTTAGCTCCAGGATCACAGGTAGGCCAGCATTGCCTGCCTAGCCTCACATTTATATAGTCAAAAGCATTACTCACTGACCCATCCCCCTAGTTGCGAGAGGGTTTTTTTCTTCTAAATTAGGCAGGTGGATCTCTGTGAGTTCGAGACCAGCCTGGCCTACAAGAGCTAGTTCCAGGACAGGCTCCAAAGCCACAGAGAAACCCTGTCTCGAAAAACAAAAACAAAAAAAAAAAAACAAAAGAATTTCAGCCGGGCTGTGGTGGCACATGCCTTTAATCTCAGCACTCAGGAGGAAGAGGCAGGTGGATCTCAGTGAGTTTGAGGATAGCCAAGGCTACAACAGAGAAAACCCTGTCTCAAAAACCAACAAACCCACCAACCAACAAGTAAACAAACAAACGTTTTACATGAAGTACTGTATTTATATCATTCTCTCTCCTCCAGCTCCCTCTATGTCTCCCCCTCAAATTCATGTTCTCTTATTCTCTAATTATTGTTACACACACATTTATAAATACAACCTGTTGCATTCATTTAGTGGTGCTCATTTGTGTTTGGGGCTGACTGCTTGGAGCCCATTCCTGACAAAGAACAGTTCTTCCTTTCTCAGTGGCCGTTCATTCTTGTAGCTCTGAGAGCCCCACCTGCATTGGCGTGACACCTGGTTGTCACCATCAGGTCTTTTTAGATGACCCTGTATTGAGATCTCACAGGTGCCAGATCCACTGTCATACACGGAGGACACAGTTGTGCAGCAGATGGCCAGGTCCTCTCTCACAGTCTTCACCCCCTCATCTGCTATGTCCCTGGGGCCTTAGGTTGGACTTGGGTGTAGCTGTGTCGGCCGGGGGCAGGTATCCCAAGGTTAGTTGTTCTTTGCAGCCTGACTGATTGTACAGTTGTAGCTTCTGGTAATTGTCTCAGTCTGCTTCAAAAAGAAGCTTCTTCAATGACCAGGTCTGGACTTGTGAGTGAGGAGATGGTGTCCGGGTGGGTGGGGCCAAAGGTGGTTTGTGATGGTAAGGCTTTAGCTGGGCCTGCCCGCATGAGGCCGCTGTTTTTGTTTTTAATTTTTTAATATTTATTTATTTATTATGTATACAATATTCTGTCTACATGTATGCCTGCAGGTCAGAAGAGGGCACCAGACCTCATTACAGATGGTTGTGAGCCACCATGTTGTTGCTGGGAATTGAACTCAGGACCTTTGGAAAAGCAGGCAATGCTCTTAACCACTGGCCATCTCTCCAGCCCTTTGTTTTTAATTTTTAAAAATTAATTAGTGTGTGTGTGTTTATGTTTAACTTGCTAGACTTGGTTCTCTCCTTTCACAACGTGGGTCTTCTGGTTTGGCGCACCTGCTGAGCAGCTCCCAGTGTGATCTTATTACTGAAATCCGATGTGGTTGACAGCTGCCTTCAAATGCAGACTTAGACCCTCTGTGAGCAAGACCAGGTGGGCTGAAAGGAGTGCTTCAGAGGGAGGAAGACAAGATTCCAAGGGGTCACGGCTGCCAACTCTGGACCAGCGTTGTCAGCTCAGGGAGTGGATTTGTCTGTCCCACCTCCCGCCGTGGGATGAGAGGAGAGCTGCTCACTCTGCGGAGCTGTCGGAAGGCTTGGGCAGGTGCAGTATCTTCTGAAGGCTGACTTCATTCTCAGAAGTCAGCATTTCTACAAAGGGAGTAGTCTTTGTCTATAGAATCAGTTTTGGAGGAAAAAACAAGTCATGCACATTCATCAAAAGAAAACCGAGTTGGGTGTAGTGGTGCACACATTTTTTTTTAAAGATTTTATTTATTTATTATGTATACAACATTCTGCCTCCATGTATGCCTGCAGGCCAGAAGAGGGTGCCAGATCTCATTACAGATGGTTGTGAGCCACCATGTGGTTGCTGGGAATTGAACTCAGGTCCTCTGGAAGAATAATCAATGCTCTTAACCACTGAGCCATCTCTCCAGCCCTGTGGTGCACACATTTAATCTAGCACTGGGGAGGCAGAGGCAGGTGGATCTCTGAGAGTGTGAGGCCAGCCTGGTCTACAGAGGGAGTTCCAGGACAGCTGGGGCTATGTAGAGAGACCCCATTTCAAAAAAAGAAAGAAAGGATTTGGAAAGAAGGAAGGAAGGAAGGAAAGAATTGAGCTATTGGAAATTTTGTTTTTTACTAGTTTTATTTTTGTTTGTTTGCTTTGGGGTGTGTGTGTGTGTGTGTGTGTGTGTTTTGAGACATGATCTCACTCTGCAACTCTGGCTGGCCTGAAACTCACAGATCCTCTGCCCCCAAGCCCAGCCTGATTTTTTTTCTATTCTTTTCTCTAATGAGCCTGGTGTGGCACACACACTAATCCTGGCACTTTCGGGGAAAGAGGTAGGGAATCAAGAGTTCAAGGTTATCTTGGACTACGTAATGAGTTTGAGGCCAGCCTGGGCTACACGGGAGCCTGTATCAAATAGACAAATTAAGGAGTAAATGGTGAGACCTATGGTTTAAAGTGCCAAATCTTAGCTGGTTCCAGACTCCTGTGATTCCTAGAGCGTGTGCAGTGGCCTCTCGGCAGTCTGTCTGCTGCTCCAGAGATCCCCAAATCATGAAGGGACAGTGTGCTCCCTCCTCCTTCACCCTCTGTCTCCTACAGATCTTAGTTCTGAACATCCCAAGAAAGGAAAGTGACTTGTTCTTCCCACCTGGCCAGGAAGCCAGTGAACAGCGGCCATGGAGGCTCCCTCCCGCTGTGGCTGCTTCACTGGAGCCTGGAGTAGGAAGAGGTCAGGTGACCCCAGAGACAGAGAGAGTTTCCTGCCTAGGGACAGGATGAGTTCTGTGTTTGCCAAGGAGGAAATGAATCTTAAGTTTTACAGGCATTGGAAGAAGGATTGTGTCAGAATGATGGTGGACAGGGGTGGGGGAGTGCGGCTTGTGGTGCGGCCTTTAATCCCAGCAGAGGCTGGTGGATCTCTGCCTCTCTGGAGAGAGTTCACTGTCAGAATTACATGCTGAGACCTTGTCTCCAAAAATAAAAGGAAGGAAGGAAGGAAGACAGACAGACAGACAGACACCTAAAGCAGTAAAGCAGGGCTGGGTGGCTCAGTGGGCAAAGTGCTGTGCCAGCCTGAAGACCCGAGTTCCAGCACTTTACATCTGTAATGCCGTGTTGGGTGGAGGGGGACAGATCCAGGAACTCCAGGACCAGCCTGGCAGTAAACAGTGAGCTCCAGGTTCAGCGTGGGGCCCTGACCTAAACCTGTAAGACCAGCCCCAGAAAGTGTTGCCGTGATGGATGGAATGGCTTTTCTTCCCTTGTTTGTGGTGGAGCGTAGAGGTCCCAAGTCTCACCACTCTGAGACATTACTCCATATGACCCTTTGGCCTCTCTTCCCTCCCTGGGTTTTATCTTTATTTTTATTAACTTTTTTTTTCTTTTTAAGACAGGATTTTGTAGTTGTGCCTGACCTGGAGCTCACTGTGTAGATCAGACTGGCCTCAAACTCACAGAAATCTGCCCACCTCTGCCTCCTGAGTGATGGGTTTAAGGATGTAGACCACCACACCCAACTGGTCACACTAGTCTTTAAATTTTTATTTTATTTTTTTCATGGATTTGTATATGTCTGCGTGAGTATGTGCCACATGTGTGCTGGCATGGATTTGTATATGTCTACGTGAGTATGTGCCACATGTGTGCTGGCATGGATTTGTTTATGTCTGTGTGAGTATGTGCCACATGTGTGCTGGTATCTTAAGAGGCCAGAAGAGGGCATCAAGTCCCCTAGAGCTGAAGTTTGAGTAGTTATAAGCTGCTCAACATGGCTGTTGGGAACTGAACTAAGGCCCTCTGCAAGGGCAGAAAGTGTTCTTAACCACTGAGCCCCATTTCTTGTTCCCAAATTCCCGTGGCACCTTCATCTGTTCTGCCCTTTCCATAGAACATTCTTCTTCATAAGAGCATGCTCCCTCTGTCTCCTCTTTGCCTCCTTTGGTTTATGGTCACTTTCTCAGTGACCTCCCATGACCACATGACTTAAAACTGTCCCCAACCCTCTTCATCCTTCTCATCATCCCACTGCCAGCAGGGGTCATCTTTACCTCATTTGCTACAATGTCACCTCCACCAAGCTTGTTCACTGTGCCATTCCAGTAACTAGACAGGGCCAGGCACTTAGCAGGTGCCCAAGAGATGTTTGTTTGTTTGTTTGTTTGTTTGCTATAGGGTTTCATGTAGTCTTGTCTCCCAGACTGATCTCGAATTCATTATATCATTAAGGATGACTGATCCTCCTGCCTCTACCCGGCTTAAGGTGCATACCACCTTTTTTCTGTGTGTGCAGATCTGGCTCCATGCTTTAGGTGTTCTAGGCAAGCACTCTGCCAAATGAGCTACACCCCCAGCCAACAGAATTTTTAAAGCAGCAACAATATATACATATACACGTATATATTGGGTTTTTTTCCAAACAGGATCTTACTATGTAGCCCTGGCTGTCCTGGAACTCACTGTAGACGTATATATTGGTTTTTTTTTTTTCCAAACAGGATCTTACTATGTAGTCCTGGCTGTCCTCGAACTCACAGAGATTGCCTACCTTTGTCTCTCAAGTGCTGGGATTAAAGGAGTGCACCACTATTCCTGCTGACGACATTTTAAAGGGTCCAAATGTGCCTCCTTTCTCCACATAAGCTTTGTTTCCAAAAGGCAAATGAAGATAACATGTTAGTCTTCTCAGGCAGAGGGGCCCAGGGCCTGCAACTGTCAGAGGATTCCAGGGCCCTCTGCCTGAGCTGCCGGTGGGGTGGGGGTGGGAGAACTGGTCTTGGCTGACCCGCAAAGACAGGGTAGGGAGAAACACAGGATACTAGGGGAGTGGGTTAGATATTGAGATGTACTTATTGGCGGGGCCATACATTGTTTTACAACCAATGGTACTCATTAGCGGATAATCAAAAATACTTCCTTGAATTATTAATATAGGCTAAATAGAATCCATATATGCTGTACACAAAAACAGGAGACTAGTTTGCTAGAAAACATTTAGAAAAGCTACAAGCCAACTTTTAAATAAGTTTATTGGGATTTGCATACCACAAAATTCATCGTTTGAATGGATACAGTTAAGTGGTTTTCAGCATATTTGAAAGGCCGTGTAGCTGTTACCACTGTCTGAATTGGTGACACTGTCATCAACCCATTGGCAGCATCTCCCCACTTCCTCCCCCAACTCTCTATGGGTTCTGGACATGTCACAAGTAGACATGCAGTCTTTGCGATGAGCTTCTGCCACACAGTATAATGCTTCAAGTTTCATCTATGTAGTAGCATGTATCAGCACTTTCATCTATGTAGTAGCATGTATTGTACTTTATTCACTTGTTTATGACCAGATTATTAGTCTACTGAATGGATATTCCACATTTTGTTTGTCCACTCACTGGTCTGTGAATGTACGAATTCTTTCTATCTTTTGATCTTCACTAAGCCATCTGGAAATGCAATGAAATACTTGATGGAGTTTTTAAAAAATGGAGGCAGCGTGGCCTCCCTGGCAGTCAGTGTGAGGCTTGGAGGTAGATGAGGGGTACATCATCTCTCTGTTATGGTGTGTAATGTGTTTCTTTTTCTTTTCTTTTCTTTTCTTTTTGGTTTTTCAAGACAGGGTTTCTCTGCGTAACAGCCCTGGCTGTTCTGGAATTCACTTTGTAGACCAGGCTGGTCTCGGACTCACATAGATCTGCCTGCCTCTGCCTCCCTAGTGCCGGGATCAAAGGCATGTGTCACCACCGCCCCGCAGGCATGTGTGTTTCTGTGTGTTGACCTGTGAGTCAGGTCTGGTTGGCTTTGCACTTGAGAGCTTCCTCATACAACAACACGGTTCCCTAACCTCCTCCTCTCCAGTCTGCTATGACATCAGGATTCCCTCCCTTGTCCTGCCCTATCCACAGTGGCGTTCTGTGAATGCTGGCTAGTACAGCCAGCTGGGAGCTGGGAGCCCTTTGCTGTGTAACTGGAGAGGACAGGAGCTGGGAATGGGAACACCTGCTTGGGTGTGCGGTGGTCTGTGCAGGGCATCAGGGTTAAATCATTCCCAAGCTTTACTTCCATTATGGCTTCCTAAAGCACATGGCTGACCTCACTAGAAAAGAAAATCCCTGAGTTCTGATAAAAACATAAACCATGGACTTCCTTTCCTCTTAAAACAACAGGTCCCTGGCCCTGCTAAACAGGGCCTTTGGATATCCTCCGGCTGCCAGGAGCTCCGGGGCAAATGCTTCCCCTCTCTGAGGGTCACAGCCTTGAGGCTTGGCAGTTAGGTTTTGGGGACAGGACAGAACAAGTCCTGTGAACAACAATGAGGCCTCTTCACTCTTTGTCCACCTGTCAACCTCTGATTTCCCGATGATCTGGCAATCTGCATTAGCAGGTAACTCAGTCCATCGAGAGGTCTCACTGCCTCTCAGTTGTCTGTGGTTATTGTCTGCAGAGACAGTAGTGAACAAAGAAAAAAAAGGAAATTAAAAAGGGAAACTGGGGGGGGGCCGGAAGAGCAAATCCCTAAGCCCCCGCACACAAAAGGTAGCACGAACAGATCGGTAAGCCCAGCACACAAAAGGTAGTGGTAACCTGAGCCGGCGCAACTGTAGGAGAAGGCTGCCGAGGTTCCTCTGGGGCTCTTCCCTGACATCACCAGCCATGGTCAGCAGAGAAAGAGAGATAAGCATGTGAGTATCTAGAAGTGAGGGGTAAGGATTAGAAGGCTGGCTGGGCATTCCCATGGAGACAGATTTGCATTTCATGGAACATTCACTAACCACTCCCTCCCTCCCCCACAGGGGCTCCCAGGTGCTGGGATTATAGGCGCTCACCAGCGTGCCCAGTTCTTTATATCTGCTCTGATGGGAGGAGCTGCAGGGGTGGACAATAGTGATTTTTGTAGGGACATTTGGGTGCCTCAGAAGGCTAGATAGAGGAGGTCTCAGACACCCCAGCTCATGGTGAACCAGGAGCTCCTGCCTGATGGCTCTTCTCTCGCAGCCTGGGAAATCTGGGTTGGAAGTGCCCTTTCTCCTCTCACGGTTCCCCTTACGAGGGAAATGAGCCCATTAAGGTCAGAAGAGAGTTCTCGAGGCCTCTAAGCTCACATCCTGAGGACAGATGACCGTCTAGTTTCCCTTCTCCACACACCGCAGATCCTAGTCAGTGGCAGTGTCTTCTGAAGTTGGACGGTTCCACTGGTGGGCAACTTCTTTAGCTGTTAGCGTCTCACTGCACCGTGGATCCACCTGCCCCTGCGCCTGTGAGTCTGTGCCCACTCCCATAGCACAGACTCTAGCTTCTGGCGTCTTAGGAGAACTGGTTGTCACAGGAGGTAGAACCCTCTCGCCCACTCTTCCCAGCCCAGGAGAGTACTGTTTTTCTGCAGGTCACACTCTCTGAAAAATCAATGACTCCCGGAAGCTTTACTCCATGTGGCTCATTGTGACAATGACAGAGATGTAGTGGCTTATGAACCAGTTGCTTATTTCTTACCATTTTGGAAGGTGGGTGGGGAATCTGAGGTCAGGGTACCAGCACGGTACGGTTTGGATTGGAGGCAGACTGTTGGCTTTTGCTGCATTCCTATATAGCAGCATAGCC
This sequence comes from Ondatra zibethicus, assembly GCA_004026605.1. Lineage (NCBI taxonomy): Eukaryota > Metazoa > Chordata > Mammalia > Rodentia > Cricetidae > Ondatra > Ondatra zibethicus. Next base: position 74,987 of record PVIU01003211.1, on the reverse strand, counting down.
CGCTGACCCCATCCATGACACTTAACCTCCACAGCTTACTGTCCTCCCAAAGACTCACCTCCAGACCGCATGTCTTAGATTTCAACCAAGGAATTTTGGGGAAGGAGCTTGAACATTCAGCCCATAGTTCTCGGTGCAGTTACTATATGTTTAATTTGTTTTGTTTGTGTGAGCCTGGGTCTCACTATATGGATGTAACTGGTCTGGAACTCATAGAAGTCTATCCACCTCTGTCTCCCAAGTGCTGGAGTTCAAGGTGTGCTCTACCCCACCTGACTTTATTTACATTTTTTCAATATAAAAATGCCTACCACATTATGTAAAAAGGGAAAAGATGATGAACCAACATCCCAACAAGCCTGCTTTTCGTTTTGTTTATGATTCTGGGGATTGGATGCAGGGCCTCCTGCATGCTTAGCAAGCGCCATGCCACTGAGCAACTCCACCAGTCTTACATTTTTATTTCTGTGTGTGTGTGTGTGTGTGCACGTGTATGTGCGTGTGCATGCGCACATGTGTAGGTCAGAGGATGGGTCTCTCCACTGTGTGGGTCCTGGGAATAGAACTCATATCAACCTTGTTCTCTGGTGTATTTATCCACTGAACCATCTCCCCGACAATCTTCTTACTTTTGAAACTGAGTACCAGTAAGCCGCATAAATTGACTTTGAACCTTGAATATGCAATCCTCCTGCTTCAGCCTCCTGAGTAGCTGGGATTCTTGGCAGGCTAGGCGCCCACATCCACTTTCACTGAGTACTTCCTTTGTGCATATTCTGACTCATCCATATCTTGTATAGTTATGGCCAAATGTACAAACTTTTGGTGTTTTTCTCCCTCTTCCAGTATCTATAATAGTTTCCTCCATGAGTCTAGGTATTGAAGGGGAAGACCGAAGGATCCAGACACCCTGTAGCTCCAGTGAGCATTAGGACTGCTGCATACTGCACTCTGCACACTGTTGTGTGGAAGGTATAGACCATCATTCATATTTTAACCAGTGACCTAGACGATGGAAAGCGCATCAGAAGAAGCAGGGGCCTGAAGGAGCTTGAGGTAGGACCAGGTTCTGGGCCTCAGAACCATCTCCACACACGAAGCAATACACTGTTGATGAAGGAAAGGACTGAGATTTGAATCCTTCAGAAGGGATAATAAAGCAGTACCCGTACATCCTTTCTAGAACTTTCTGTGTTTTCACCTATCCTTAGCCGCTGGTTCTTTCAGCTTCCTCTCACAGTAGTCAATGCTGCAGTAGTCTTGTGAGCCGCTTCCTTCCTCTCCACATCAATCCTGCCTTCAGCTGAGGCATTAGTTCACAGGTCTCTTTGCTTTGTGCTCTCTCTGTGCTCCTTCCCAGAAGGGGCTAGAGTTGGAGGAGAAGGGATGTGGGATACAGTAGGACCAGAGCTTCAGAATTCAGGAATGTCCACCCTCCCTTCCAGAGAGCTTGCTTTCCCCTCGCCTGGCCAGTGAACTCTGGGGATCCCCCTGCTCCTGCCTCACCCGCTGTGGGGCCTTCATGTTTGTACAGTAGGCACGTTACCAGCTGAGCCATTTCTCCAGCTCCACCCTCACCCTTTCTGAGGCAGAATCTGACTACGTGGCCCTGGCTGACCTGAAACTCACTGCGCAGACTGGATCAGGCTAGCCCTCACACATGTGGCAAGCCTCCTGTCTCTGCTTCCCAAGTGGTGGGATGCTGGTCGAGGGGTGGAGTGTGTGTACCCAACTCATTTTCAGGCGGTGACACTGCTTGCCAGAGTGAACCCTGGACTGTAGCATCTCTCAGATTTGGCATCTCCCCCCCACCTTCAAAAACACTAACAAATGGATAAGACTGGCACCGAGCCATGTGTCTGAAAGGGACTTTCTTTCTAGCGTAGAGCAGTTAAGTGATGCTGGCTAAAGTCCCAGAGCCAACCCTCCACCCCCCTTACTCTGCCCATGAACAGCCCTTGCTCCCTTACCTGGCAGTGCAGGGATTTGAAGAGAGGCCTGCGGGCCGATAGAACAAAAGTCCTGTCATAGTGTTGGTTTGGTTCCTCTTAGCATGTGGAATTTGCTGAGCTAAGCATTTTTTCATGGCATGCACGTAAAAAAAAATTTCTCATCCTTTTCTTAAAGAAAGAGTCTTTCTCTGTCTGTAGTCAAAACTTGTTAGATGCTGTGCTCAAAACCGCTAGCCACCCTCTGCCCTTGGAACCCTTTATTTCTGGCGACTTTCTCTGTTTCTAAAGATCTCTGGAGTTAATTTTTAATGGCTGCATCTGTGGGGTGAGTCTGGCTGGCCCCTGTGGGTGTTACCACCCAGGACATGGCCCCGCAAGGTCCTGGGAACTGCTCCAAGGCTGAGTAGGCAGAAGGAACAGAGAGACATCAGCTGGGGAAAGAATCAAGGAGACCCTTCCCCCCTTTGAGAGAGGGAGGCAGAAATGTGGGTTCAGGGACTTTATGTTGTGCCCTGAAGCTTCTGACTTGCAAAATGCTCTGTGGTTAACTTTGGGGTAGCAGTGTGCTAGCTGAGGGCCCAACTGCCTGTTGGGTGTGTCCACTCGCTTTGGTAGGACAGAACCAACTCATTACATATGTGGGAATCTACCCACGGATTTCATGTATATGTGTATAAGTATGTGTTTATATGTGTGCACAAACATGTGGAAGTTAGGGTGTCATTTTCAGTTGCCACATACCTTCTAGTTTCTTCATGTATATGTATGTGGTGCACATATTTTTAAAAATTATTTTTATTTTATGTGCATGGCTGGTTTGCCTGCTTATTTCTGTATGAGGGTGTCAGATCTTGGAGTTACAGGCAGTTATGAGCTGCCATGTGGTGCCAGGAATTGAACCCTGGTCCTCTGCAAGAACAGCCATCTCTCCAGCCCCCATGTGTATATTTATTGCATATTTGCATGGGTGTGGATGCTCATGTGTGTGCAATACGTGTGTGCACATGAAGACTGAGGCTGACATTGGAGCCTTCCTTGATCACGCCCCACCCAGACCCTAGAACCTAGAGCTCGCTGCTGTGACTAGTCCCGCTTGCTCTGGGAGTCTGGAGCTGGAATTACAGACGGGCTGTAGCATCCACTCAGCATTTCAGAGGGTCTGGGCGTGCAGACTCTGTCTTCATGCATGTTGCTTGCAAAACAAAGAAAGCACTGAGCCATCTCCTCTCTCCCTACTCTCCTTTTTTGGGGGGAGGGGTGAAGTTGGGGGAAGATGAATCTCCTACTTCTAAAACTTACCAAGTAGGCTTGGCTGACTAGCTGGCCAGCAACTCCCAGGGATTCTTCTGTCTTTCCACCTCCCCACTGTTGGGATTACAAGCCTACCGCATGATGCCTGGCTATTAAAAAACAAAGGTTTATCTTTATTATTTTCCATTGTGTGGTGGGGGTGCATATATGAATATGAGTGCAGAAGAGCAGATCCCTAGAGCTGGGGTTACAGGCATCCAACTTGGTGCTGAGAACTGAACTTGTGTTCTCAGGGAGAGCTGGATTTGCTCTTTAATGCTGATCGCTCTCTGCAGTCCCAAGTACTGACTTTTTAAAAATGTCCGTTCTAGGGATCAGACCCATCCTCAATCCTGAAAGCAAGCACTTTATGGACTGGGCCGTCTCCCCAGCCCCACTTACAGATTTCTAGTAACTTTCATCTGATCAAATCTTTTCGGTTCACACTGAAACCTCCGAATGATACTCCACACCATCTGGCTCCCAGGAGCATCTTGTAGCCTCTAAAAAAAGGAAGTGACAGCTGATGTGTGGGGTGTTTCCTATGCTCCAGGCACTGCTCGAAGTATCTCAGTCCCCTCTGCAGCAGCCTTGGAAGACAGGCTAAGCTCACCAGCCCCACTTACAGATGGGAAAACTGAGATGTCATAAGGTTATGTGATTTGTCCGACGTCATACAGCTAGCAAATTGCAAGCGGCCAATAGCTTCTTCCATGCCAGAGCTAAACATGATGACAAGCCACAGTCTGGGAAGATCCTTGACCAGTGGCCCCTTGCCCTAGCATCTTGCATGGCTTTGCTTGAGGCTTCAACTGCTTCTCTATGGATTCTAAGGGAAGGGGGACAAAGGAGGCTGTGGGTGGTTTCAGGTTCCATAGACCTCAGGGGCCAGCTACCCTGTGGCTCTGCCTGGCAGTGATTTTTGTAGGACTAGGAAAGAGCCTGTTCTAAGAGGAGGTTCCTGAGCCTCTGACAAAGAAGGCTGTACAATGTGATGTGAGAACAGATTGGGAATGCATGCCTGTCCAGTCTGGTGAGTGGCAAAGACTAGGTGTATGTAAATCAGTACACCGTAACCCACTCCAGGGAAATCTGGATGTGGTCTCTCATATCTGCAGTCTCCTAGAACTCTAGAGGTTGAGGCAGGAGGATTGTGAATTTGAGGCCAGCCTGGGCTACATGGATTGAGTTGAGGAGATAGGCAGTTTAATGCTGTCCTGGGTTTCAATACTGAGAATAAAGCCTGGTGGATTCCCAGAGCCCACTGACCAGCCAGCCTAGCCAAATCAGCCTAGCCAAACGAGACCCCTCCTCTCAAAAAGTAAATAAATAAATGATAAAAGAGAGCAATAAAAGACACTTAACGTACATGCACACACACATATAAGCCCTTTCCCCATACCCCCCTACACTCACACACGCACGCACACACACACCTGTGCACAAACCAAGCAGTCCATAGGACAGCTTTGGGAGTGAAGCAGGGGTGCTCAACTGTGGCTGTATAATCAGAGGGAACAGAGCCTAACTGGAGCAAATGGAAGGATGTCTACTTGGAGGAAGCTACCTGGAACATGCTGGGTCCCAGCCGATGACAGTCTGCTGTCTTCATGCTAAGTCTAAGATCTGTGGTCTTTGGGATACACACAGTATCTCCTGTGTGTACTTCTGGGATTCCCTCTGGACGTCACTGCCCCGTCATTAGGTGACATTTGATGGATCAGTGTAATAAGTATTTTGTATTCTTGTCCCAAGGCTGGGGGGGTATGTGGAAGGTAAGGTGTTCCAAACACAGGTCACAGCTTCACATATGGACAAGGAGACAAACCACCGTATAGTGGGTTAACCCCATGGACTCCCTCAAACCCAAGGCCACATTGGACAGCCCTTCAGGCACAGAATGCTAAGTGACACGGGGAGTGGAGCAGTCAGAGGGCATGAGAAAGCAGGGCGCAACAGGGACCCGAAGGAGTGAGTGAAGTGGAGGTGGGGAGGAACGGGAAAGACAAGACCCGTCAGAGCTGAACTTGACCGTCAGACAGACAGCCTCTCACACAGCCTGGGACCTGGCTGGGTTTTCCGTTCTAGCTACTAACCTGTGAGAGCTGCAGGCCTGGCAACACCGACATTCATTCTCTGTGAGCTGAAGTCTTGATGGGAGCGCTAGACACTCTCAGCTGAGAAGTGGCGGGCACCCGAACTGGCGCCACGAGATGGGGGCGGCAGGAATGTGTCAGCACCAGCAGCTGGCTGATATCTGATCCTGGCTTTCCGAGGCTTCCGCTTCAGCCATTGTTAACATAGCATGCAGGCTGTGAATGAATGAATGAAGTAGGTAGAAGGGTTCTTACATGCCTCTACCCCCCTAGCCTGGGCAGAATAACCCTGGCTGCCTGACTCCTAGGGCTCCTACTGCCAGCCTTTGGTGCTGGGAAACCTGATTGAGTAGCAGCCCTGATGAGTGGATTATACTCAAAGTCAGTGTTGTTATTGTTTTTGTTGGGACAGAATCACTGTTTTACAAAGTAACTCCCCCAAATGGCTTATTAACACAACAGAGCTATCTTCATGTATGGTATAGTAATTGTAAGCGTGAAGCATATTGCCATTCTCACAGACACACGTTTGTCTAGAGTTCATCTGTCTTCCAGAACAATGGTATCCACTTTGAGTGAGTCTCAGTATTCCCCAAGGATGAGGATTTCTGGGCTGGGAACATAGCTCAGTCAGTAAAGTACTTGCTATGTAAGTGTGAAGGTCCAATTTCAGTTCCCTAGAACTCCCAGCAGCAGGTGTCCGTACACTCACAGGGCTGCTAGAGGCAGGGACAACAGATTTTCTGGGGCTTGCGGCCAGCCAGGCGAGCCAAATTGGCAAGCTCTGGGCTTGGTGAGAGACCCTGTCTCAAAAGCTAAGATGGAGAATAACTGAGGAAAACACCGACATTGACCTGTAGCCTTCACATGAGCACACATGCAAGCATGTGGGTACACACACACACACACACACACACACACCATACCAAAACTCCATATTTCTCCTTCCTGCCTGCCTTTCTTCCTTTTCTCTCTCTCTTGTTTTTGTTTTTTAAAGCAGGGTTTCTTTGTGTAGCCTTGGCTGTCTTGGAACTCGCTGCCCTTGAACTCAGAGATCTGTCTGCCTCTGCTGCCTCTGCCCCCAAGTGCTGGGATTAAAGGTGTGCCCCACAGCCACCCAGCAAAGAAAACATGATATTTTTAATTTTTTTAATGATTTATTTATATTTTACGTGCATTAGTATTTTGCCTATATGTGTGTCTATTGGGTCTTCTGGAACTGGAGTTACAGACAGTTGTGAACTGGCATGTGGGTGCTGGGAACTGAGCCCAGGTCATCTGGTAGCCAGTGCTCTTAATCGCTGAGCCATCTCTCCAGCCCCTAAAACCTCTATATTTTTCTTTAATTTTTTAAAATTTATTTATTTTAAAGCCTCTATATTTCTAAAGTCATATTTCATTGTAGAAAGCTTGAGAATCGCTTGGCTCAGCGGTTCCCAGCAACAGCAGCAGCAGCAGCTGCTGGCCCCGGGGAACACCCTTTGAGAAACCCTGCCTAAGGCTCTATAGTTCCCTCTTGAAGGGCTGCTTCCAGGCAAGAGCTGAGGGATGAGAGCAAATGGAAGTTGGGTGCAATGACCTCACTTTTTACCCCAAGGGAACTTGACCAGTGTAGTCCTTTCATGTGCCCAGGAGGAACATGGCGTGGCATTGTCTCTGCTGCCCTTAAAAGGCAGTACAGACCCTGGGTTAACCTGGGACCTGCCTCATAGTTCATCTCAAATGCACTCCAACCTCGAGTCTCACTTACTAATAGGCACTAGACGCCAGACGATAGCGCTGGGGGATGACTCATTTGGGAAAGTGCCTACCGTGCCGGGCTGAGGATCTGAGTTCAGATCCCCAGTCCCCACATACAAAAGCAGGCACAACAGCGTGTCCCTGCCACCCTAGAGCTAGAAAGGGAGACTCTGGTTCCTGGCGCCAGCTCACAACTGCCTGGAACTCAAGCTCCAGGGCACCCGCATGTACAAGTCCACACGCGGACATCTGCGTGCACACAAATGAAAACAAACAGGTTCCTCAGCAGATGGTCCTCGGTGCTCCAGGCTAGCCATTGAATCCTGGGCCAAAGGAAGAGCAGTGTAAATTGTAGTCATGTTGTTCTTTCACATGGTGGACTTTGCTTTGGATGCTTCCTCCTTGGGGCCTCTTCTCGTCATTGTGGCCTCATAACCGAGACCCTTACAGCCTCACTTGCCGAAACAGGGCTCATTTTTTATTCATGTCATAGCTCAGTCCTGATTTGAGGGATCATCACTGGATGGCATAGTCAATAATTGTGTTCTATCCCAGCACTCCTAAGGTTGAGAGACTAAAGCATCTTGAATAAAATAAGTGAAGGTTTGGCTTGGCGTGGACATGAGTGTATTGAGCAGTGGCTGAATTACAAAGCTCAGCTCAAGGTACCACTCAGATGCCTTCGGGAACTTCAGGTCCATCTGGCTGTGGGGACCACAGCTTGAGCAAAACTGAAGGAGGCAGAGATGAGAGTGGGGGTTTGAGAAGCCCCGAGTGTCACCTGTTGAGACCTCCATAAAGCCGAGCTGTGGGTGCGGCAGTAGAGTGTGGTTCCGGAGGGGAGAGTGAGGGTTTGATCTGGGGTGCATACCGGACTCGCTAGGTTCTGTGTTAAGGAAACGTCTTTGGGAAGAAAGAATGAGGAAGTGACCGGGCTGGAAATCCTTTCCATGGAACAAACTACTGTCCAGCGAAGCCTCGGGCCAGGTAGGATCTGAGTGTCAGAAGCAGGAAGGGGAGCTGAGGGTCAGTGGGTGAGTGTGGGATGGGCAGGAGAGGGCTCTGAGAGCCAGGAGGCCCTGTGTCCGGGCTCTGGGCTCCAGCTGAGGATGAACAGGTAGAGGCGGTGTTGTGGAGAATGGTTTGTCAGACAGTACTGTGGGGTCATCTGGGGCAGAGGTGACCCACAGGCAGCCGCTTGCACTGATTGCATATGAAGGGAGGTCAGAGGACAAGGGGCAAATGTAAGTGTCAATTCACAGGACAAGGCCAGTGGCCCTTAGGGCTTCAGATGTGTATGTCGCGGTGATTACAAGAGTCTGCACTAATGGCCCTAGAGCATGGATGTTGGAGGCCATGTTCCTCACAGAGCAGAGCATGGTTGAAGACGACCTTAGCCCGCTCTTGTCATGCCCCTTTCTCACAGCACTGGGGCAAGGCTGTAGCTCCCTCAGGGCTCACCGGGCAGGAAACCAGGTCCTTTCTGTTTGATTTGGCCTGTGACCTCTAGGGCCAGGTGAGCTGGGCATGCCCTCACAGGCATTCTCTCTTCCCCGCCTCCCAGCACCCCTGTAAGGCAAAGACTCTCACCATCTGCTCCGGTATTTCAGAAATGAGGAAACAAGCTCCCAGGCTCTCAGAGGTCACGGCCTGCCTTGAGTTCTCTTAGCAAAGTTCAGCAGCAGGTTCTACCTACATCTGGGTGCCTTGTCTCCACCCATGGACCGCATGCTCTCCCACTGTTCAGGGTCTCCGAGGGCCTCAGGAAGAAGTCTATATCCTTTAGGACACGAAGCTTGGCATTTCCAGGCAGGGCAGGCATTGAGACTAAGTGAGACACCATTGACCAGCTAGTGTGCGCTGGTAATAGCTAGAGAGCTTGTATACCACACTAGCTTAGGAACTCAGGAACCCGTGGTAAAGAGTCCTCCTACTGGGCAAAGTGGGAACCTGGCAAAAGTGCTGTGGGTTCAGAGTGGCTGGTCACCAGCTGCAGAAAGGGTCATCCTGACTGCTGGGGGTCTCCTCCAGAGGTTGCATCTGAGCGACAGGATCGGGGTCTCTGCCTGAGGTGTCACAATGGCATTGAGGGTCTGGGCACCCCTGGCTGTGGTGGTTTTGTGTGTTGAGTGTGGGTGTGTGTTCATGTGTGTACAGAGGCACAGAGGACAACCTTGGGTGTTGCTCCTCAGGGGGCCTTTCCATCTTTTTGTTTGAGACAGAGTCACTCACTAGCCTGGAACTTTGCCAAGTAGGCTAGGCTAGTGGGCTACTGAGCTCTGCTCCTTCCTCTCATCTTGCCATCCCTGGGATTACATGCAGGTACCACTATGGCCAGGTTTTTATGTGGGTTTTGGGGATTGAACTTGGGTTCTTAAGAAAGCAAGGCAAATGCAACTAAACCATGTCCTCAGCTCTGTGATGTGTCTTTGTGATTGGTTCATAGGTGACGTTGAGAGTTACGCAGTCTCTGGCTGACTGTAGTCTAGATGGATTGAGGCCCCGCCTCCTGCTCTAACTGTGCTCTCTGCTGCTTTACAGAGCATGATGAGACTTGCATCCTGTGATGCCAAGAGTTGTCTTGGTCAGCAGCAAATATGAGGAATATCTCCCTTTCTCCAAAGAGCTGTTGTGGTTTCTCTCCACTGAGGGGCGCCATGCAGAGTTGGAACTCTGATCCCCTTCCCCTTGGATGGAGCAAGCAAGCCTTGATGGCTGTTTGGCTCATGAGCCCCCACACTTGCTGGATTTAAATTTCCACTCACATTCTTTCTGTGCTGTGTGTTCCTCATATTACAGGATACAAATTCATGACTTGGTGGTGTCGTCACCACCCCTATTTGGCTCTGAATCAGCAGAGATCATAAACTCACGTCTCAAAAGTTTCAGGGTCGAAAGCAAATCCCCCCACAAAGTGCTGAAGCAGTGGTGGGGTTCAGGAGACCGTCCCTTGTGTAGTCAAGTGGGTGTAACCGTCAGAATGTCATTTTTGGCTGTGACCTCTCTCACCCTCTGCTTTACACAACACACTCACTTTCCGTTTCACTTCCTTTCAGAGCCTCCGTGGTTGCCAGCTGGAGGGCACTCGATACTCTGAGTCTTCCCAAGACCGAATGCACGCACTTATCTCTCCCCAAAGAAATTTTCTGCGTGGTTCCTTAAGCCAAAGATATGCCTGTCTAATATGGAATTCCAGTCATCTGGGACAGGCTGGAGGGAGAGAGGAGGATGCAGGCTCTTCTTGTGTCTGTGGCTGCAACTCTACTCTTTCTATGTGCGTTATATTTATACTGATGGTGACCCACGAGTGTGTGCGCGCACATGTGTGCTAGCGTGTGTGGAGACTGAGGATAACCTTGATACTCTTTGAGTGCCATCCATCTTGGCTTTTGTTTTAAAGATTTATTTTTATGCATGTGTATATGTGTGCGTATGTTAGTATGCACAGATATGTACAGGTGCCTGCAGAAACCAAAAGAGGGTTCTAGAGCATGTTTGAGCCACCTGATGTAGGTGCTGGGAACTGAACTTAGGTCCTCTGCACAAGCAGTAAGCACTCTTAAGGACAGAGCAATCTCACCAGCCCCCATCTTGTATTGGAGAAGGTTTCTCATTAGTCAGAACTTGCCAAGAAGGCTAGGCTGGCTGGCCAGGATGCCCCCGAATCTGCCTGTCTCTGCCTTTCTAGCGCTGAGGTGGCAAGCACACAGCACACCTTGTTGTTTGTTTGTTTGTTTTTATGTAGATTTTGAGGGAGTGGATTCAGGTCCTTACACTTGCAGGACAAGATTTTACCAATTGAGCTGTTGCCTTGACCCTATATTGACCATTTTGAGTGAGCTTTTATGTGGGTTAAGGTTGCAATTGATTACTTCCTTTCTCTGTGGATGTCCAGTGGCTGCCGTGTCTTTGTTGAAAAGGCTACCCCTTCCAAATGAATTGCTTTGGCACACTTACATTCACCTAAGAATATTGTGCTGTGGGGAAAGGGATGGGTTGTTTCTGTTTTCTTTGTTGTGTGTTATTGATCTGTATATCCAATCTTTCACCAATAACATGCTGTCATGATTAATGTTATATACAGCAAGTCCTTTGTGGAAAGGATTTTTCCTTTATTCTTTTTCAAGTTGTCTTTCCTCTTCTATGGAGAATCTATAGGAAGCCTAAATAGTTTATAAAACGAGAGTCATTACTGTCCAAACCTGAAAAACTAGGTTTTTTTTTCTTGTATGCTCACATAGAATCTTACAGCTGTGAGTGAGCATTGCACCTTCGTTCAAAATAACTATGACCTGGGAAAGAGCCAGAATACAACTCATCAATTAAAAGGCATACAACATTATAGGTGAACTTCAGGGAAATTATACTGTGCACGCACACACATACAATCTCCAAGGGCTACATATTACATTGCTCCTTCTTTTATTTGTTGAGGCAGGGTTTCAGGGCAGCCCAGATTGGTATAAACTCATGATCCTTCTGTCTCAGGCTCCCCTGTACGTGATTATAGGTTTGGGCCATCATGATCTGCTCTTACATAGATAACATTTTGAAATAACAAAATTATAAGGAGAAAGAAGAGATCAGACTTTGCCAAGGGCTAGAAATGGGGCCCATAAAGGATGAGTATTCCCATCATGAGTGTCTGAGGGTTTTTTGTTTTGATATTGTTGGGTGTCCTGTTCTACTATCTACTATCCTATGTGGTATCTACTATCCTATATGGTATCTACTATCCTATATGGTATCTACTATCCTATATGGTATCTACTATCCTATATGGTATCTACTATCCTATATGGTATCTACTATCCTATATGGTATCTACTATCCTATATGGTATCTACTATCCTATATGGTATCTACTATCCTATATGGTATCTACTATCCTATGTGGTATCTACTATCCTATATGGTATCTACTATCCTATATGGTATCTACTATCCTGTATGGTATCTACTATCCTATGTGGTATCTACTATCCTATATGGTATCTACTATCCTATATGGTATCTACTATCCTATATGGTATCTACTATCCTATGTGGTATCTACTATCCTATATGGTGTCTACTATCCTATGTGGTATCTACTATCCTGTATGGTATCTACTATCCTATATGGTATCTACTATCCTGTGTGGTATCTACTATCCTGTGTGGTATCTACTATCCTGTGTGGTATCTACTATCCTATGTGGTATCTACTATCCTATATGGTATCTACTATCCTATGTGGTATCTACTATCCTGTGTGGTATCTACTATCCTGTATGGTATCTACTATCCTGTATGGTATCTACTATCCTGTATGGTATCTACTATCCTATATGGTATCTACTATCCTGTATGGTATCTACTATCCTGTATGGTATCTACTATCCTATATGGTATCTACTATCCTGTATGGTATCTACTATCCTGTATGGTATCTACTATCCTGTGTGGTATCTACTGTCCTATGTGGTATCTACTATCCCTGTTGCTGTGTTAAAGTACTCTGACAAAAATAACTTAAAGGAACCAGGTTTGGTTTTGCTCACAGTTAGAGGCTTCATAGTCCATTATGTTGGGGAAGTCAAGGCAGCCAGAGCTTAAAGAGCTGATTGCATCGCATGCACAATCAGAAGAGACCCATGAATGCCTGTGCTCAGCTCACTTTCTCCTTTCCATACAGTTCATGATCTCCGCCCAAGGGTTGGTGCCACCTACAGTGAGTAGGTCTTCCTGTCCTAATTAGCTTACCTAGAAACACATTTCATCTTGTCAAGATGACAGTTGAGATCAACCATCACAAGTCCCTACTGTGGTCTCAACACAAAGCTCCACATGATAATATTACATTGAAGTACACACATACATAAAAGTGTTCTTACAGAAAGTTTATGAAGCCGGGGAATGGTGGCACATCTCTTTAATCCCAGCATTTGGGAGGTGGAGGCAGGCAGATCTCTGAGTTCGAGGCCAGTCTGGTCTATAAAGTGAGTTCCAGGACAGCCTGGGTTGTTACCCAGAGAAACCCTGTCTCGATAAAACCAAAAAAAAAAAAGAAACAAAACCAAACCATTTATGAAACCTGAGCAAGCTCCATGGATGTACCAGCACCAGCATTCTGGGATTTTGTGGAGGGGTTATGTTTGCCAGTGCATGCTCATGTATGTGCAGGACATGTGTGTACACAGGTGCATGTTCATGTGTATGCAGGGCACGCGGAAGTACTCCACAGATCTCCCATCTTGCATTGTGAGGCAGAATACCTCTCTCACTTCTTAGCCTTCTTCCTAGGCTTTGCTGGCTCCTCCTGTCTCTGCCTGTCCAGTACTGAGATTGCCAACACACTGCAACACCGGACGTTTTTATGTGGGTTCAGGGACTTGAACTCAGGTCCTCACGTTGGTACAGCAAACACTTTACTGACCGAGCTATCTCTCCACCCAACATCCTGGTTTTTGTCGTGTGCTACAGTTGGTTACTCAAGGTCTTGGGGAGCCTGAGAAAAGGATGCTGAGGACTTCTCTCTATGTTCCTTTTAAATTTCCTGTGAATATGCAATTACTTCAAGTTACATGGACAAAGAAAACACCCAGCAACATTACATTGTCTGATAACAATGTCAAACCTATAAAAACTCAGATGTGTGGTTGTTTGTGCAAAAGGAGGAAAGGTGGCTTCATCTGATGTCATAATGTTTTATTTCTTAAAAACATAACACCCTGGACTTGAAGCAGATATGGCCAAACGTTGACATTTGTGAATTGGGATAGTTTGATTTATTGTTTCCTTGCTGTGTATTCCTCTGCCCTCTTAAATCTGTTTGAATCATTCAATTATTTTGAAAATAAAATGAATGCAAGTAAAGGCAAGAATGATGCTCAAGTATTTCCATGTAATCTTGAACTGTTCACAAAACTGATCAGAACACTTAATATTTCCTCAGTGACACCACTGCTCACTCACAGCCGTCACCCGCCCCTCTGTGAGTTACCGACGCTAGGGTGCAGAGGCTAAGAATGCCATGAATCTTTTTATTATGACACACTAATTTCATTTTAATTGCTCATTATAGTATTGCATTATAAGGAGGCACTATCTTTAATTACCTGGGGGGGTGTTTCTAAAGCAGTGTGATCTCTGAGGCTACAACCATCCTTTCCCAAGCCGTCACCTGTCTGTGAACTTTCAATATTAGCTGGAATAGACTTTCCTGCTTCTCAGAGTGGAGTCTACCCGTCCACTGGAGCAGTGAAAAGAATCTCAAATGGGTGGTTCTCCCCTTCCTGGTTTATTTAAAAATGTAAGTGTCATCTCAGGGATTACACACACACACACACACACACACACACACACACACACACACACACACACACACACACACACACACCCCTCCCAGTATAAACGAGCGACCAAGAATGGGCCGTCTCTCCAATCCTCATTTAAATATTGGCCCCGCACTTTGAAGATCATTTTTCTTGGTGGCATGTTAAACAATCTCAGGTCAGCTGCAGTCCTTAAAGGTCACTGTGGGTGTGAGGAATGCTGCAAACGAATGAACAAGATGGGCACGCAGAGGCGTCCTTCAGCACAGGCCTTCACCTCGCATTTAAAGAGCAACGCCTTTTGGCTTGTCTGTTGGATGTAAATTTCTGCAGCTTCTTCACCAAGTGCCCTAGGCCTTTGGTTGCCACTATGGGGGGAGGGGCACTTTTCTGCAGTTGGCGGCTGGGGGGGGATGTCATTGAAAACCGTCAGAGACGTCTTCACACTGCCCTTTGTGGTAGGGTGGCCTCCCTTCCCGTGGGCAAAGCCCAGGCTGGAGCCCTCCCGGCTGCCCAGTGGCTTTTGTGTGCACGTAGCTTTCAGCTCCTGTCCATCAGACTGAATGGGCCCATTCAGGGGCATTCATGCGCCTCTGAGACCCTGGCTGCCAGGACACAATCAGCTGAGAGGGCTCTGTGGGCTCGGCACAGGGGAATGTGCCTGCTCTGCCTGCCTCCAGGAACCCCCCCGATTGTTCCGAGGAGCCTGTGGTACAGGAGGGAGCCCAGAAGGGTAATAACACCAGACAGCAACTTGGGGTTCATTCATGTTGTGCCTTGCCTTCTACCCCCAGAGTGGGAGGGATAGAGGAGTGGAGTGAGCAAGCCCAGGCCTGCTCAAGTAGTTTATCTTTGGCGCTGACCTTCACCTTTTATCTTTGTAGACACCCACTGGTCTTCTGCTGAGAGTAGAAGCCTTTATAGGCCTCATACCAGAAGCACTAAGTAAGCGCTTGCTGAATGAATGAACTGAGTCACTGCAGCTTCCGAGTAGCCTCAGGGAGCACTGGTGTGTTCTTGCTGGTCTTTTTTTTTTTTTAAGATTTTATTCATTTATTATGTATACAGTGCCGTGCCTCCATGTATGCCTGCAGGCAAGAGGAGGGCACCAGATCTCATTGCAGATGGTTGTGAGCCACCATGTGGTTGCTGGGAATTGGACTCAGGTCCTCTGGAAGAGCAGTCAATGCTCTTAACCACTGAGCCATCTCTCCAACCCAATATTTATTCATCCATTCATTATGTATACAGTGTTCTGCCTGCATGTATGCCTGCAGGCCAGAAGAGGACCCCAGATCTCATTATAGATGGTTGTGAACCACCATGTGGTTGCTGGGAATTGAACTCAGGACCTCTGGAAGAGCAGCCAGTGCTCTTAACCTCTGAGCCATCTCTCCAGCCCCCTTCTTGCTGGTCTTTAAAGAGTCCCTCTCCACTCTGCTTCTTGGGGCGTGGGCAGATAGTGGAAGAGAAGGGGATTGCCATGTATTTTAAGGACAGCAGACCCTGAGGTCTGGAAATAAAGCATGTTTCAAGGTAGAGTGTAGCCATAGAGTCCAGCCCATTGGTAGCTCAGGATTCGCACTGGCAATCCAGAGCCTTCCTCGGGAGCACTCTGCAGAGTGAGGTCCCCCACTCAACGCTGACTTGGCAGCAGCCGGGGGTATATGTGTACTGTACCATTCATTCGGTCGCCAACATCCTTAGGAACCTCGGGCCCTTGTCCCAGCGTACATCTCAGCCGTGGGTCAGGCATCCTAGAGCCATGCTGAGGATGTGGAAATTTATGAAAAGCGCAGGGCAAGATGCTGAAGAAACATTGGGAAACTCTGAGGCCTGCAGCCACAGCCGTCTCGGGAACTGCAGAAGCTGCAGAAGAGACTTTTCGTCGGGAATTAGTGGAGTGCTTTGGAAACAAGCTTTCATTAGGACTGTCTTTATTTTGCACTCATTAATAAAGTTTTCCTGAGGAAGGGTCTTCCACTCTGGTAGCCCAGGCTGACTTGGTAGCCCAGGATGCCCTCATGGAGCTGACATTGCAGACATCAGCGTCACACGTACTTTGGTGGTAGATGCCTTAAAACGTTATTTTGAAGGTTTTATTTTTATTATTTTGGGGGGTCTGTTGGGGGTTATGTGCACATGTATGCAGGTACCCTCAGAGGCCAGGGGTTCCCGATTCTCCCTGATATTGGAGCTCACAGTTCACAGGTGATTGTGAACTGTTGGATTTGTGTGCTAGGAACCAAACTCTGGTCCTTAACAGGAGAAAGTGCTCTTCACTTTAAGAGCCCCCGAGGCTGATTGGGAAGATGTCTTAGTGATAGAAGGCTTACTGTACAAATAAGGAGCTGAGTTTGGATTGCCAGAACCCGTGTAAAGCACCTGCGTATCTGTAAACCTAGCAGTCCTGGAGTGGAGACAGGAGAATGCCTATAAGCCCTGTATATGCAGCAGTGAACAGCAGACTGTCTTGAACAAGGTAGAAGGTGAAGTCCTGCATCTGAGATCGTCCTCTGACCTCCACGTGCTTGCCATGGCACACGTGCCAGTGCGCTCTCTCTCTCTCTCTTGCTCTCTTTCTCTCTCGCACACACATTCAGAGTCTTTAAGAGCTTTACAGTTTAGTTAAGAAATCTTAAAACGTTGCACGGAGCACTTTACTGACAACAGTTGGAGTAGGGACGGTATCAGACTGAGGACAAGCAGATGAAAGAATGCACTCGCCCCCACCATGCACCCTGGGAGCGGGTCACAGGCCCGCGGAAGCTGGCATTCTTTCCAAGGAAGCAGTTAAACGCTCATTGTCAAATAGACCGATGTAGGTCTGCGTAATACGGTGCTGTTGTCAAACCATCTCATCCTGTAAATATGGTGCTGTTGGACCTCACAGACCCTACCCTGTGCTGGCTCAGCCTCGGAGCCCACCTGGCTGCTGCTTACTCAGCTGTGGGTGAGAAACACCCTAAGCAGGATTAGCCAGCACTGTGTGTACCTACTTAGCTCATGTAAAAGTTGATTTCTTCGTTGGAAAGAATCAACTTCTCACAAGGGGAAGGTACTTCATATTCTGGCCTGGGGTTGGGGGTTACTTTTCACTGGGAAGGGATAAAAATTTGACTCCAGAGTATCAAAAGCAGTTTTGCAGCATGGAATACAGGGTTGTGGTCTTATTTCACCATGGTCTGATCCATTTCTCCACTTCCCGGGACTCTCTGTGCTGTATATGATCAGGATGCCCCAGCTGCGTGACCCTGTATCCAATTACTGGTGCAGCCATAGCTAGCCAGCAAGACAGTGGTTTCTACAGCTTCGGATTCCCTTTAGTCTCAGTCTGGAAAAGATACTTCATCTTGCAAGTAACAATAGCATTACTGCCTTCCTCCTTCCTAATCCTGAGTTCACACATTGGAAAGACAGAGCGAGTTCCGTTCCCTCCATGCTCAGTCTTCTATTTGCAAGTGGAGCTTGAATAGTGTGGTTTATATATAGCGGGGAGAGCCCTGGCAGATCCAATTGATTATTGATCTATCATTTCTAATTTCTTCAATCAAATGAATTGTATCCCTTACCCCAGAAGAGTCAGAGGTTGCTATGGTAGCTGTGAGCCCATTGGTTGATGGCTCTGACTAAAATGCTCATAGTTCCTCTGTCCTTTATTCTCACAGGTGGCAGAGGGTGGAGCCCTGAGAGGAAAACTCTTGCCCAGCCTGTCCAGTGACAAGTCTCTGTTCATGGCTCTCCACCCAGATGGGCAGTCAAAGTCTCAGACAGGTTCAGAAGCTGGCAAGGCTGGCAGGCTAGCTGAAGTTCAGTCTGGATAGCATCCTGAACCAAGGATTTTTTTTTTTGTTTTCTTTTTGTCCAAATGATGTTATTAGAACAATTGGCAGCATTTGAATAGTCTAGAGATGGAATGATGGTATTTTACCCTTGCTAATGTGCTTAAATAAGAGAGTGTCTCTAAGGGAATGCATACTGGAAATACCAAGAAATGAAGGGCATCTTACTCTCCAGTGATTTGGAGCAAAGAAAATACATATGGAAAGATCTGGACTTAAATGATTATTTTGGGGCATTTGGGGGAAAGGTATTATAGGAGTTGATTTTTACTGTTTTTACACTTTTTCTGTTAATCTGAAAATATTTCAAAGCCAGGTGGTGGTGGATGCCTTTAATCCCAGCACTCAGGAGTGATGAGTTTGAGACCAGCCTGGTCTATAGAGTGAGTTCCAAAACAGCCAGGGCTATACAGGGAAACCCTGTCTCAGAAAAACAAACAAAAAACAGTTACAACAAAAGTATTTCAAAATGAAACAAGGTTTTAAAGATTCCCCCTTAGGTGTGTGGGTTGGGGATATGGTTTGGGTGGCCCTGGGTTCCAGTCCTTAGCACCTAGTAAACTGTTTTTTTTTTTTTTAACCCACCTGTAATTCTAGCACTTGGCAGGTGGAGACCAGAGATCTGAAGTTCATTGTCATTCTTGACTATATGAGACCTTGTCTCAAAAAATAACAATAACAAAAAAAGGCCTTATGTGTCTAAGGCCTCTGTGTATGTAGGGTTGGGGAGCTCAGCATGGGACCTTCAGAAAGATAGGATTGGGAGATCTGAGCGAAGAAAGTCCCTAGAATGAAGGAGGTCTTTTGAACGCATGCTTTTCTTCCTCAAAAGTAGGACCACTTTCAAGATATTATGTGAGGTGATGTCAGGGGCTTGTCAATGTAGGAATTGAGAAGGCGGTGCCCTAGCAAAGAAAGGAGACAGAGAGGGTGCCCAGACAAATATCTTGATTTGGACCCCAAGGAAGCAAAAAACTGAGTTGAGAAGCACAGGCTTGTAGGCTGAGGAGAGCTGTTGAGTTCAAAGCCCCCTAGTGAGACCCTATCACAAGCAAAGCATTAAGGTGGGTGGACAGGGACCCCAGTGTGATCAGGAGACCTCTTGAGTGTAACCAGGATCCTGTAAGGCCAATCAGATTTAGGAATGTGTAGAATTTGTGTGTGAATGTCATGTGTATATGTGTTCATGTGCACATGTATAAACATGTGCATGCAGAGGCCAAAAGTTGAAGTTGGGCGTCTACCCACTCTGTTTTCAAAGATGTTATGTGTATGCAAGTGTGTGTAGTGTGTGCATGTCGGAGCCCATGGAGGTCACAAGAGGAATCGGTTCTCTTGGAACTGGACTCACAGGGAATTGTGAGCCACCGTGCTTGGAACCAAGCCCCCAGGTGCTGTGCAAGAGCAGTAAAGGGCTCTTATTCTTGCCAGCCTTCCCCCACTCTCCCCCACCCCCAGCGCCTTTGGAAATAGTCTCTCCCTGGACCTGGAGCTCGTCAGTGTGGCTAGACTGCCTGGGGTCTGCCTGTTCCCCAGCCCAGGGTTACATATGGACTCCACTGTGCACAGTATTTTGGGGGGTGTGGGTTGAGACAGGGTTTCTCTGTGAGTATCCCTGGCAGCCCTGGAACTTACTCTGTTGACTAGGGTGGCCTCAAAGTCAAAGATCCATCTGCCTCTACCTTCCGAGTGCTGGGATTAAAGTGTGCACTACCAAGCCTGGAGATTGTGTGCAGCTTCTACGTGGGTGCTGGAGATCTCAACATAGATTGGTCCTCCTGCTTGCGCAGCATATAAGCCAGCTCCCCAGCACAGGCTCCCCCTACTTGTGTTTTCTCATTTGTAAAATGAGGATCACAGTAGTGGAGACTATAGGACTGAAGAAACAAGGAGAAGAGAGGGTGGACCACGAGCGAGCACGCGGAAGCTTTGTGAGTCCGTGGACCGGGAGGCGCATCCATCAGGTCCCTTGCTCCTGGTTTCCTCAGCACTGAGATGGAGCCCGCAGCAGTGTACTGGGCCAGCATTACCCCTGAGTTCCGTCTCCAGTCCATTTGTTTTCATTTTGAAACAGATTTTGCTAACTTGCCTAGGCTGGCCTTGAATTTATATTCTACTATCTCGACCTCCTAAGTGTTAGGATTTTTTTCCCCAGGTGTTTACACCATGGTTGCCTTTATTTATTTATTTTTCCTTGTAGCTCAAGGTGGAATTTTTGCTCTAACATCCCCCTCATCTTCCCACATGCTGGAATTACCACTGTGTGTTACCATCTTACCACTCATTAAAACAAAAAAAGAAGGTGGGATTTTACTATGTAGTTCAAGATGGCCTGAAACACTAGGATTCCAGGATACCACCATGCCTGGTTGTTTTCTTTTCTTTTTAGAGAAAACAGAAAAAAAAAATAGGATTTATTTAAAGTTTTAATTAAAATGAGAGATTCTTGGTTTGTCTTGGCTGATTATAGGCGTATTGCAACCTATAGAAAATGAAACAAAGGCCAAGATATGTATGGATGTATGCTTGTATGTGTGTACACACACAGATTTTATGGTGAGCCTCAGTTACAGGATATGTATGTGTGTATGTATGTATGTATGTATGTATGTATGTGCTCACAGAGTTGATGGTGATTCCCAGTTACACGCACTGGGCAATAATCTTTCACCCTGAGAGACAGAGCCAGGGCTGTCTCCTTCAAGGATCCTAATTCCTTGGTCCCTTGTTACAAAACCACTTGCCTAACAATCGTTTTGTCTGGAACTTTGCATATTTTCATCTTCAGATCTTTAAGTGCAGCAAAATTTATTTGAAATTGTCGTAGCAGTAACAAGTAACGCTGGGTCCTCTGCAAAGGCATCAAGTGCTTTGACCACTGAGCCATCTGTTTAGCCCTCCCCTCCAGCTTTATCTCTGGGTCTTGTCTTGGCTGGCCTGGAACTCGTTCTGTAGACCAGGCTGGCCTCGAACTCACAGAGATTGGCCTGCCTCTGTCTTCTAAGTGCTGGGATTAAAGGCTTACACCACTCACTGAGACAGGGCCTCTCCTTTGACACCCAAGCTTTCCCATGCAGCTAGCCAGCTCGCTTCAGATATTCCCCCTCTGCCTTCTGACCATTACCAAAGCCCTGCTTCAAGCTTGTGCAGCAGGAGTTCCTTCCTTGCTACCCCCAACAGGCTCTCACGTAGTCAGTCTTTCCTCAACGTCCTCATACAGCCCATCTTTGAACTTTGAACTTCCCATCCTGCTGCCTCTACCTTCTGTGTGCTGGGATTCTAGGGAATACCACTATGCTCCATTTGTGCAATACTGGGGATAGAACTCACGATCTTGTGTGTGCTGGGCAAACACTCTTAACTAAGGGACATTGTCAGCCCTTTTGTTTTCTTTTATAAAATTGTGATGATTTAAATTTTAATTGCATATTCATTGCACATGGTACTGCAAACATCTTAAAATTTATTTTAATGTTATGCATACGGGTGTTATGCCTGCATGTCTAAACACCACATGCATGTATTACCCATGGAGGCTAGGAGAGGGTGTTAGATTCCCTAGGACTGGAGTTACAGACTGTCGCCAACTCTCAGGTGTGTAGTAAGAGAACTGAACCTGGGTCATGAGTGTTGTTGACGGCTGGACATAAAATCTCCCACTGTAATCAGTTTGATTGTAGTCCGGTGCCACCGGGTGCGTTTAAGCTGTGCAGCCACGGGCTCTCTGGAGCCTTCTTCTAGGCCCCAGCCGCAACTCTGTACCCATTGAGTACCAACAGCCATGCCTCATTCAGCAGCTCTGAGTATGAGCCTTACACAGATTTATCACCTCCTCACCAGGGTCGTCTGCACTGACGACTGAAGAGCAAAGAGATCATTTTGATTGGGAGCACGAGTGCCTTGTTTAAAAAAAAAAAAAAAAGCCAGGTAAGAGGGAGGGAAGGGAAGCCTTGCTAATGCGAGCGACTGGGATATTTCAGGCACTTGAGGTGTACCAGGCTTCTGCGTTCACCCCTTCCTCACAGTAAAGACCCTCAGGGAGTTTTGACAATTCAGGATTCCCAGGCCAGCCTGGTGATAGGTCCCATGCATTAGCACTTTGTAAAGGACTTTCAGATGATGCCAATGTATGGTTACAGTCAAGGGCTAGGGCTTCTCTAGGACAGCTGTGTTTGTAACCTCTGCCACCTGTGGAGGGTGACATCATTCGACATTCAAGAAGGAACGAAGCCTTACTAAGTATTCATGCCTCTGCCGTAGGCCATCCTGTCAGGGAGACTGTTCCCTGCCTAGGTCATTCTGAAGCCCAGTGAGGGTTGTTCTTTCCTGGGCCTCCCCTCTGGCTCTTACTCTGCCTACAGGACTCTTCCCTCTCTCCTCACCTGGAGTTTCCACCCATCTACTACACTCTGTGCTAACCCCTCTTTCTATTCTTTCTCCTTCACTGTGAGATGCTGTTGTTTTGATTCCCCAGCTGCTCGTCCTAGTAGGTGCTCTGTAAATACGAGGCGAATGAATGAGAAGAACGCAGGCACGAGCACGCACTTCTGCTCAGGGGAGAAGGCCAGGGAATGAACTTCTGAGAATGCAGAAGAGTAAGCCAGGGAACTTGCAGGCTGGTACTCTGGGGGCCTGACTTGGGTAGGTGTGGTACCTGGTTTGAGTACATGGTGGGAGGAGATGGTAATGTTTTGGGGACATGAAGCAGAAAGCTGGGAAGGGAGGGGCAGGAGCTGGCACTGACCCAACTGTGTGAGCGCTGTCAGGGAGACTCACCATTCTGAGCCCTCTGGTGCTCCAGCTGCACTGCTGTGGGTCTGGTGCTCGGGGGAGAATTCTTGAACACTGGAATGGATTATTTTTTAAAATCCTATTCTTGACATTTATAAATGGGGAACAAAAATAAAACCCACATGATGAAGTATTCATGAGATGTCAGCGTTCCAGAGACCACCGGTGCTCAAACCAGCCCTGCCCGCCACTCTGTCGCTAGTGGAACGTCTTGTAAATGTGGCATTGGTTAGGGAGCTTGTAGCTGAGCACCGACTCTGTTAGGTATTCAGGCACACAGGACTCCTCGGTGGCAGCCAGATGCTTCTGCGTGTGCCCTTGCTGGGCATGGCTCGGGTGTCACCGCTCAGGCCTGGGTGCAGCTTCACACTTTTTAATGCTCATGATACTGCAACAGGAACTGTTGTCATGTGGGAAGACGGTGGGGCCTAGGCTTACCTTAGCCACGCGGCTTCTAGATGGCGTTGGGCAGCCCATCTGCAGCCACCTGCAGCATTTTCATCAAAAGTCCAATAATGACTTTGGGGCTGGTGATGTAGCGCTAGAGCAGAGAAAAAAAATCTAGTTTGTATGAGGCCTGGGTTCATGCCACCAAGAAAGGAGAACAGAGGCAGGGGCATGAGGGGAAGATATGTGAACAATGGGATTGAAAGACTTAAATGAGTTAAAATAGGTGAAATATTTTTAACATTATCTAGCAAATACTTACCAGGTGGGTCTCGTACCCAAGGCTGGCCCCCAAATTGCTTTGTATGCAAAGATGATCATGAACTTCGGATCTTCCCACCCTTACTTTCTGAGAGCTGGAATTGCAGGCATGTATCAACTCTTGGTTGTGATGTTTGAAAGGAAATGGTCCCCAAAGGGAGTGACACTACTCGGAGGTGTGGCCTTGTGGAGAAAGTGTGTCCCTGTGGGCTTTGAGGTCTCATACATGATCAAGCACACCCACTCTCTCAGATCACTTCTTCTTTCCTGAAAGATGTAGAACTCTCAGCTGCCTCTCCAGCACCACGTCTGCCTGCGTACCACCGTGTCCCATCATATGGACCTCTGAAACTGTAATCTGCCACCTCAACTAAGGGTTTTCCTTATAAGCATTGCTATAGTTATGGTGTCTCTTCCCAGCAGTGGAACCCTAACACACCAGTTTCTGAAGTGATGGAGATTTGAACCCAGGGGGCTCAATACTTGCTAGCTAATCATTCTACCAACTGAGTTTTATCCCCAGACCCTCTGTATTACAATTTTAAAGGTTCTAACATGAAACAAAGTGTTCTACCACCTTTTCACGGCCTGGGCCTATTAAACTAATGAATTCTGAGTTGGAGGGGGGCGGGTGGTGTCTAGCTCTGACAATGGTGTGTGGCCTCCGAAGGACTATTGTACCCAAACAGAGGCAATCTGTCTGTGCTAGTGTGATTTTAGGGTTGGAGTACAAAATGTGTAAAACGTTTACAAATGCTTCTTGGAGGATAGTAATGAGAGAAGGGCTATCAAACATTACTGTAAGAACTAGTCTACCTGTTGTATTTACTGCCATTTACCTGGGAAACAAGATTTTTCTTTTCAGCTCTCTGTGATCAAAACAAAATTCTAGAATAAATCCCTAGATGATGTGGCGACGTGGAAACCTTTTAAAACATGACAAGGGCTCCTGAGATGCTGTGGAACACCTGTGCTCTTCTCCTTAATAGATCTGATTTTTTTTTTAATGATGGGGATTTTTGTGAGATTTTTGTTTACAAGAAAAATAGTTCCTCAGTTGGGAATTTGAATAGCCTCCTGAGTGTGCAGAGAGACCTACCTGCCTGGCCAGGTAACACGATGCTAGCAGGCTCTGGGACAGCTTGCCTAAAGCCAGAGTGATTGGGCACCCTGATTCTTGGGGTGCAGAGGTGGGGGCCATGCCCAGCACATCAAGCATGGAGGTTGTGGAGGGGCAAACTCGGATGGATGCTTTGGTCTCGAGCTGTGTGTGGACTGCCTGCAGGCACCCCTAGAAAAGCTGGGACTGCTGTTCTTGTCTGGAAAGACAAAGACCTTCTCTATTGCTGCAAATGTGGGTGAGGGGCTGACGCCCTCACAGGGAACAAGCTTGAAAACCAAGTCCGGTTGACCAATAGCCTTCAGTTACACTCATGTGACATTGCTACTACTCCTGAATTTCCTGTTTAGGGTTTTATTAGCTTTTCGTGAAAGGAGACATTGTGAAGAAACACAGATTAAAATTCAACTTCTGAGGCAGTCGAGTAAGTGAGAAAGAGAGTTGGGGGAGCCAGGGAGCCTAGAAAGTCACAGAGTGATTACCCAACAAAGTTAGCCCCCAAACACTGCTGCTTAGAGTTCTTGTGCCATGGAGCTGGGCAAGGAATGCAGAGCAGAAGCCCAAGGGAGATGGTGGTGGCTCCTTCATTCCCAGTCTCAGGGACTTAGAGAGCCTTCTGATTGGGGAAGAGTTTCCCAGAGGCTGGGGTTGGGTTAGGGCCGAGTCAGCTTCCCACCAACATACTAATGAACAGCCCACACTAGCCTGACTCTGCCAATTGGAAACAGCTTTGGGGCTCCAGAATATATGGGGAGCCTAATGAAGACCTGACGTGGCTTTTACCAGTGTATGGGAAAATAACAGAGATGAGATTAGCAGGGTCCGTATGAGTGAGGCCTTGGAGGGGACTTAACCCGAGGTGAGGAAGGGGTACAAATCTCATCTTTCCAGCCAGGCATGGCAGCACACATCTGTAACCCAGCGCTTGGGAAGTGCAAACAGAGTGATCAGGAGTTCAAGGCCAGCCTGAACTACGTGATACCCTGTCTCAAATGAAAGTTGTTCCCTTGAGCAGTGGGGCCTGAGGAAGAGATTGCATTTTGCTCAGTCAGAAGGTGGACGTGGAGGCAGAGACGAGCAGTTCTCTGTGAGTTCAAGGCCAGCCTGGTCCACACAGCAAATTCCAGGTAGGTCAAGGCTACTTGGTGAAACCTGAGTTTGAATTTTTCCTAGACTCTGAGGCACTGCTCAGCGTTCTGAGTTCCAGGCTATTGCCTCTCTTACCTAACCTGTGTGGAGAGGGTTTCCTCAGGGTGAGTGAGCAGAAAAAGAGCTATATTAAGTTCCCAAGGATGAAATTGCAGTTTGATCCCTGCCCCAACTTAGGACAATAACTGTGCTGGCTAGTTTTCTGTCAGTTTGACATACACTAGAGTCACCTGAGGGAAGACAGCCTCACCTGAAGAAACCTCTCCATAAGATTGTGCAGTAGACAAGCCTGTAGAGCATTTTCTCAATTAGTGATTGATGGGAGAGGGCCCAGGTCACTGTGGGCAGGGCCATCCCTGGGCTCTTTGTCCTGAGTTCTATAAGAAAGCAGGCCTGGCTTTAATCCCAGCATTTGGGGAGGCAGAGGTAGGTGGGTCTCTATGAGTTTGAGGCCAGCCTGGTCTACAGAGTGAGTTCCAGGACAAGTAGGGCTGTTACACAGAGAAACCCTGTCTCAGGGGGCAAAAAAAAAAAAGGTTGAACAAGCCACGAGAAGCAAGCCAGTAGGTACTACCTCTTCATGGCCTCTGCATCATCCTCCAGGTTCCTGCTCTGTTTTTTGATTCCGTCCTGACTTACTCCATGATGCACCTGGATGTGGAAATGTAAGTCAAGTAAACCTTATCCTCCTCAAGTTGTTTTTGGTCCTGATGCTTCACCAGAGCAATGGCAGCCTGAAGACAGTGACCTCGATATGCGCATTAACCATCTTCTCTCCCATCGGCTTGGTCTATAAAATGGTCTTTTACTGATTTTTTAAAATATAGATGAAACAATAAAATCTGCTTTCTAACAGCCAGGAACAGGGAAGCATTTCCATTTTGTTTGCTTCGTGTTTATGAGAAAGGATAAAATAGCACATATTAAAACCACCATCAGGGCCTCTCTCAACGGCTCAGATTCTAGGGCCTCGGTTCTCCACCCTGGCTGCACACGGAAAACACTGTCCCAGAACTCCACCCTGGACCTATTAGATCGTCAGCTCTTGGAAGGCAGGCCAAGCATCTGTGCTTTTAAAGCTCCCCGAGTGATTCTACTGGGACCATTGTTTGGAATACACCAATTGGACATGAACAATGAGCCTCACGTTCAGGAATATTATGCAAGATGATTAATTTCTTTTCGTTTTCTTACTGTATTAAAAAATTGTACTCTACTGGTTTCTTTAGATAGAATTCACATGCCATAAAATCCAACCTTGTACTAAAATCTATAATTCAGCAGTTTTAGTATATTCACGGAGTTGTGTGACCATTACCACCATCAAATTTCAAACCACTTCCATTATCCTAAAAGAAGCTGTACTCATTAACAGTCTTTCTTCTTTATTCCTCCCTCCGATCCCTGGT
The DNA here is from genome assembly GCA_004026605.1 of Ondatra zibethicus. Classification (NCBI taxonomy): domain Eukaryota; kingdom Metazoa; phylum Chordata; class Mammalia; order Rodentia; family Cricetidae; genus Ondatra; species Ondatra zibethicus. The sequence goes on along the minus strand of PVIU01003211.1, from coordinate 47,574 downwards.
AACCAGCAGTCTAGTCTCTGTGGAGTTGTCCTGGACTTGTATATGAATTGGATAATTCAGCGTGTGGCCTTTTGTCATTGGCTTCTTTCATTTAGCGCAATGCTCTCAAGGTTTATTTGTGTTGTAGTGTGAAACAGCACACATTCCTTCTCATGGCTGGGTGATGTTCTATTGTAGTTCATCATCAGTTCATAGATATTTGTCTTATTCCACTTCAGGGCTATTATGGATAATACTGCTATGTACATTCATAGACAAGGGGTGTGTGTGTGTGTGTGATGTGCACATGGTTTTAGATATCTTGGTACTTACCTAGAGGCAGGACTACTGTGTCATAGTCATTTTCTATTAGACCCATTGAGGCACTGCTCTCCCCTTTTAAAATAAATGCACTGTTGTGTATGTATGGGTGGGGCGGGGGTTGGAGGGATATTGCCGCGTGCCTGTTCATGTACAGGCCAGAGGTCAACCTCAGGTGTCATTCCTCAGCAGCCATCATCTTGTGTGCTAAGACAGAGTCTCACTGAACATGGTGGTGTAAGCCTTTAATCCTAGCACTTGCTAAGCAGGAGCAGGCAGACCTCTGTGATCTGAGTTTGAGCCCAGTTCAGCTAGACAAGACAGCGCTGGAGCTTCAGGGATCTGCCTGTCTCTGCCGTCTTACCACTGAGATTACAAGAGCACAAACCGCTACGCCTGGCTTTTCCCATGGGTCCTAGGGGTGGAACCTGAGTCATCACGCCTTTATAGCTAGTGCTTTATGCAGCCTCCAGTGGCGGAGGAGGGCACGGATTTCTCTGCATCCTTTCCCAAACCCGCTGCGGTCTAGCCTCTTGGATTTCTCTGCATCTTCTCCCAAACCCACTGCGGTCTAGCCTCTTGACTACGTGTTCCTGGTGGGGATGAATTTTGAGCGCCTTTTATGTGCATTGGCTGTATTGTCCTTAAGGCAAATCTATATTCAGACCTTTTGACTTTTAAAATTTTGGTTATGCTTTTATGGTTAAGGAAGAGACTTATAAAGCTTCTATCCTATTTTATTACTTTGAGTGTGTATACATGGGATAGTGTACTTGTACTGGTCAGAGGACAGCTTTCAGAACTCAGTTCTTACCTTCCACCATGTGAGTCCTGGGACTAAAACTCAGGTCATCAGGTTTGATGGCAGTTCCTTTACCCTCTGACCCGTGGTTCTCAACCTTCCTAATGCTGCGACCCTTTAACAGTTCCCCGTGTTGTGGTGAACCCAACCATAAAATTATTTTTGTTGCTACTTCATAACTATAATTTTTCTACTGTTACGAATCACAATGTAAATATCTGTGTTTTCTGTTTATCTGAGGTGACCCTGTGAAAGATTCACTCGCCCCACCCTCACCCCAAAGGGGTTGTAACCCACAGGTTGAGAACCACTGCCCTGAACCATTTCACAGCCCAGAAGAGGTTTTATGTGTTCCGGAGACTAGATCTTTATCAGAATATATGAGCTACAAATATTCTTCCCTATCCTAGGGCTTTGCTCTTTTATTTTTTTTTTTAATTTTTACTTTATTGATAGTGTTTTGGAGGACACAAAAGTTTTAAGTTCTGCTGTCTGCTTTATCTGCTTTTTCCATTATCACATGCACTTCAGGTATTCATTCAAGGAGGGACAAGAGAGGTGGTAGGTACAGATGGACAGTTGGACTGGGGCTTTCCCTGAGTACCCTGACAAGCTAGCTCTCTAGTGCTGGCACCTAGCAGTCAATAGCATGCTTCTGTGACGTGCCGTCTGGTGGGGAGCACATCAGGAACTCATGAGTGCTTGGAAACAAGCCAGAGAGAGTGTGGTAGGAAGAAGAGCAGAAGAGGCAGTGTTGTTGGGTTTCTCCTGGGTGTCAGCAAGGCCCAAGGGGAAGGCAATGTTCGAACAGATTCCTGAAGGACGCAGGAGACAGCCATATACAACTCTCGGCAGGAAAGCCAGTTCTTCCCATTCCATCACTCCGGCGTGTTTCTGCCTAGGTGCTGACTGTGTCACACAGCGCAGTGTTGGTTATTGCCACGAAGCTGAAGTAGAGGACAAGGTTCTGTGGAACGGTGGGAACTCCTTTTTTGTGGAAAGGACAGCTCAAGGGGGAGAAAAAAATGTTTGCAGGCCACATATTTTTTATATCTTCAGATCATGTTTTATTATCTTGAGGAAGCGATGAATCATTAAAAAATGTGATTTTCCCCCCTTCTCTACCCTCAAGAGTCAATATGAATTTAATAAGAACAAGATTACTTTTTAAAATATGCTGGGCTTGGCAGGTTCAGCTCCATTTGTGTGTCTTCTCTAGTGGCTGAAGAATTTTACAGGCCCGTTGGATTACAGGGTCGCATGCACCCCCTAATCCGAAAGGCGCTACATGAAAATGGGGTGGTCTGGCTCTGAGTTTTCTCCCCGTGGGACAGATAAACACCACACATCCATGTCAGTAGGAAGCAAGCAAGGGCCTCCAAACCAGTTAGAGTGGCCAGAGAGCTGGCTCAGTGCTCCTGCACAGGACCTGGGTTCAGTTCCCAGCACCCACATCAGGCGACTCACAAGTGCCTGTAAATCTAGTTCCAGGGGATCCGATGCCCCTTTCTGGGCTGCTGAACACATGTGGTACATAAAAACTTATGTGGACACACATGCATACACATTAAAAACTTATGTAGCCACATCCCACCCACAGTCAAGAACAGAGAGAGATGAATGTGTGCATGCTTACTGGCTTGCTTTTTCAGCCCAATTTCCTCACCTTTGGCTTAAGACTTCCCAGCTAGGGAACGATGCTGGCTACAGTGGTCTGGGTTCTCCCATACCAGCTAACTTATTAAAACAATTTCCCAGCCAGGCGGTGGTAGTGCACACCTTTAATCCCAGCACTTGGGAGGCAGAGGCAGGCGGTTCTCTGTGAGTTCGAGGCCAGCCCCTGTCTACAAGAGCTAGTTCCAGGACAGGCTCCAAAGCTACAGAGAAACCCTGTCTCGAAACCTCCCCCCAAAAAAAGAAAAAATAAAGGGACATTTTCCCAAAGGTATGTCTACAGCCAACCCTAATAATCAAGCCCTCATTAAGACTTCTCACGTCTAGATGTATCAAGAGGACAGCTAGCGCTAACCATCACTCCACTTTATCTTCCTTTGCGTTAGGCAATAAGCCCAGCCATGTCTGAGGCTACCTAACTCCTTTGATTATGTATGGACACAAGGCGAGCTTCCCACCTTGCCGTTCATTCTTCAGCTCTTCTCCCGCTGGGTAGCGTGGCGGTATTGCTCTTAGGCATTTTCCATTGCTCAAGCTCTCCGTGGGCTGCTATGCCGCCTCTTTGGGTCAGACGAGGGAATGAGGATCTACAGAGGATGCTCAGTAACCAGATGAAATGCCAGCGCAGTAATCACAGGTATTTGTTGAGATGCAGATTCCTGGACCTGCTCAAGGAACAGGTGATATGGAAAGGGCTGACGCGAGCATGCGCCCTGACAGCAAGAGCGACACTGCACACGTGATTCACTGCGCCGGCCACTGCATCTCTAGATGGTGGCATGAGCTTTCCCATCTGAGGGCATCAATTTAGCAGGCCTAGGATGCTTCCAGGCAAGGCAATCAGCTAGAATATTAATGGTGACACCATTGATAGTTTGAGACACACAAGTATCTCCTAGTAAAATATACAGCCATTTTGCATCTCGATATATTTAAAATCATGGAGATGAGTATCCAAAAGGGCCTGACCTTTTTACCAGTAATCTAAATAGGTCGATGTTAATTCAACAATAATTCCTTTTTTATAATAGTCTTTTTTAAAAAAGGACTATTTATTTTTATATGAATTGGTGTTTTCCTGCATGTATGTCTGTGTAAGGGTGCTGGGTCCCATGACGCTGGAGTTACTGACAGTTGTGAGCTGCCATGTGGTTGCTGGGAATTGAACCCAGCTCCTCTGGAAAAATAGCTAGTACTCTTATAGCTAACTCTCCAGCCCTGACTCAACAGTACTTCTTACGTTCTGGACTTCAATTCTGAGCTCATACCCTACTCCACCTGGCTTTCACATGGGATCTGAGGATCAGAACTCAGGCCCTCCCGCTCGCACAGCAAACACTTCCTCACTAAGCCAGAACCCCGGCTTTGCAACAGCCCCAAGAGCTGAGTCCCCTCTCCTCCTCTTTCCCCTGCATGGCTAGTTTCTCTCGGTGCAACTCGCCCTACGGTCACGTGGCTAATGAGTATAAAGCCCAGAGCCCATGTATTATTGTCACGCAGCACACAACAAGGTGGGTCTTGCCCCTAGAAATATATTTGGTTTTGAAGCTTTGTTTTTATTTTATGTGGATGGGTGTTTTGCCCGCATTTGTGTCTGTGCACTATATGACTGCAGTGACCATAGAGACCAGGACAGGGCAGTGATCTCCTGGGACTGGAGTTATGGACAGTCATTAGCTGCCATGTGGATACTGGGAATCAAATCAGGATCCCTTGGAAGAGCAGCCAGCGCTCTTAACTACTGAGCCATCTCTCCAGCCCCCTGGAACTGTTGTCTTTACCAGAGCTTTGAGACTTCCGGCATCCAGGGATCCAGTGTTTAATCATGACAGAGAGACAGGTCTACTAGCTAATTTAGGAACTCACTCATCCCCCTGTCTGGAACCACTGACATGGAGTATGTTAACAACTGTGTCATCCCTGTGAGTTGAAAGGGGCTGCAGAAGTCTCTGGCCTTAGCTGAGGTGGGAGGATGGCTTAGTGGTTCAAGTTCTTTTTATACTTCATGTGCATTGGTGTTTTTCCTGCATGTGTGCGTATATGATCCCCTGGAACTGGAGTTACAGACAGCTGTGAGATGGCATGTGGGTGCTGGAAACTGAGCCCGGTGCCCCGGAAGAACATCCAGAGCTCTTAACCGCTGAGCCATCTCTCCAGTCCCCAGTGGTTAAAGTTCTCACTACACAAACATCAGGGCAGAGTTTGGATCCCCGAGTCTGAGTAAGTGCTGGATGGGTGTGGTGCACTCTGTAGTTCCAGCTCTGGGAATGCGGAATCGGGATTCCCAGAACATACTGGTAGCTAAGACGAGCGTGGGTTCAACTGAGACCCTGCCTCAATGAATAGGGTGAGAGTGATTTAGGGAGACTCCCGACATTGACCCTGAGCTTCCACATACATGCAAACACACACACACACACACCCAAAGAATACACACAACACATGCACCCATAGACATGAGAAAGAGACAAAAACCCGTGATTTAATGTAAGAGACTTAATTTCAGACTCCCCGTTTGTTTAAAATGAAGGTAGGGCAACATTCTTGACCTGAGAGGTCACTGTAAGGATTAAGTGAGAGACTGTATGGGAAGGATCTTTTGTGCTAGTTGGATGCAGGCAAAGGTGAGTCTGTCTTTCCCAGGAAGGTCCAGATTGCACGTAGGATTCCATGAAGTATAATGGGCCTGGCCTCTTAGCTTCGAATTTTGAAACAAGGACCATGAAGACACAAACATTGAAGTCACAACTCCAGATTGTGGACTGGAAGATCCATCCCCCCACCCCCCTACCCCCCCACACACGGTTGAGTGTGGTCAAGTACTCAGTGTCACTCACAGTAAGCAATGCTTGTTCCCACTGACCTAGTCCCCTTCAGATGTGGCTTGGGATGGGACAATGGTTGGACAATATTAGAAAATGCTGTGTGGCTGGGCATAGTGGTGCACACTTTTGGTTCCAGCATTTAGAAGGTGGAGGCAGCCAAGGTCAGAGGTTCAAGGCCAGTCTCAGCTGTATAGCATGTTCAAGGATAGCCTGGGCTGCTTAAGACTTGTCTCAAAAGTTGAACACACATACACAAACACAGTTTTCTTTTTGTATGTTATGTGATATGGGTGTATATGCATACATTCACGTGTTACACATAGATGTGAAGGTCAGAGGTTGACACTGAATATCTTCCTCAATTGCTCTCCACCTTATCTTCTGAGCCTGTGTCTCTCACTAAGCCTGGAGCTTCATGGTGCTTTAGCAATGCTCTTGTCTTGCCTCGTGGGTGCTAGCATTGCAAGCGTGTGCCAACCTGCCCTGCTTTGGAAGGAGCTACTCTTCAGTTCTGAATTTCCAGTAGTCCTCATCACTGTTTGTATCCACATCCAAATGACACCTTTTCAGCTGTCTCTCTGATGGAGAAGCGGTACTCCCAAACAGCCTTGGAGGAACCCCATGCCTCACAGCTTTATTTGGATGTAAGATCACTGTAGTCACGTGTCACCCGGAAATACTTAAATGAGAGTTTGAGAGCCTAAGGATTTTCCACTTCCGGCTGGGAGCATTACATCCTTTGGAAGTGTCCTATGTCATACTATGCCAACAGCTGTGGAATTTTAAACAGCCATGGCAACAAATGGGTGCTAACCACAGCTAAAAATAGGCATGCTGGGTAGTGAAGCTGGGGAGGTGCCAGGAGCAAAAGGTGGGTGGCTTTGTACTCTAGAGGGAGGGCAAAAGAAAACCCGCCTCTCCCAGCACCCAGGATTAAGTTCTGTTTGCTTAGAATCTGTTTGTGCCATCCCTAGCAAAGAGACTTCTAGCTCCAACCTGCCGCACACATCATGGATAGCGATTATGCCCAGATTTCCAAAAGAAGGGGCTGTCTGTGTGTGGAGAATGGATGTTCACCCCTCTGTCCTCACCCTAGGCCACCCCTGGCTGGATTCCTCAGGACCCTGGGCAATGAAGGACATGAGGGATAGTCAGGGAGTGCTTCGCCTCAGCAGCCTGAACTGTGTTGTCACAGGGGGAGCCCAGGCATCCTGGCCCCATTAATCCTTCTCCTCCCTCTGAGTGCCCAAGCACATCTTCCATGCCCCGCTGCACTTCCTGAGCAGTGAAACATGGTGGCTGTCAGGATGATGGGTGGCAAGTGGGGTAAACGTAGCTTGTTACTACTAGATTCGATTACTGGGCATTGCTCGAAGACAAATGACAGAGGGCCTCTCCGCCACTAAAAAGCAAGGGGTGGTCTCAGTCACTAGGACGGGGTCTCTTGAAGAGGAGTCACAGATTTTGTAGAGTGTTCTCACAAACCTGATGGTGGTAGGCAGGACTAATTGTGTTATCTCAGGTTTTCATTACTGGTTGTTTAGACCTGGGGGCCTTGGTTTAACCCTGAGAATAACCAAAACCTGAAGAAAGATACAGATTTAGAACACACAAAAATGATCAAAACCAAGCAAAACTGATGATGCCAATAAGGTCAGAGCTGTGGTTGCCTTGAGGGCAGAGGAGTGTCAACTATGGTAAGACAAACAAGAACCTTTCAAAATGGTATCTAGAATGTTCCATGTCTTTTTTTCTTTCCTTTTTTTTTTAAATCCAGTTTTGAATTATGGGGTTCAATCGTGTGTGGACCATCAGAGGTCAGAGTCTCTGGAGCTGGGATTAAAGATCCCACTTGTGATTCAGCAAGTGTAGGTACTGGGAACTGAACTCAGGTCCTCTGGGAGAGTAGCATGCACACTTAACTGCTGCCGAATCTCTCTAGCCCTAGATTGTTCCACATGTGATCTGGTTGTATTAATATTAGCATATATATGCACAAAAGTTGACTAGACTATACAATTAAGTTATGGGTCCTTAAGCCAGGTCCTTAAGCATAGGCCCATAATTCCAACTGTTCAGGACAGAGGCAAGAAGATTGAAAGTTCAAGGCCTGACTGTTCTATACAGTGAACTAAAAAAGAGAGCTGGGGATATGGTAGAGTGCTTGCTTAGCACACATGAGACCCCGGGGTTAGTCCTAGTACTGCAAAAACAGGTGGACTTTGTTTCACGGGGTCGGGGGAGAGATGGGTGTATGTTTTTCTTCATGTATATCTGTATTGATGTACATGTAGGAGTCAGAAGACATCTTTCAGAGGTAGGCAGATCTCTGTAAGTTCAAGACCGACCTGATCTGGTCTGCAAAGCAGGTTCCAGGACAGCCAGGACTGTTATATAGAGAAATCCTGTCTCGAAAAACCAAAATAAAACAAAGCAGAGACAGTCTTCTTGTCACTGTGTTACAGGCTGGCTACTTGTCCACAAGACTCTCTAGACAGCCCTCTCCCACCTCCCATCTCCCTGTGGCTGCACACTGGGATTCTAGATGTTTGTGATGCTGTGCCAGGCTTTCACATGGCTTCGAAGGACCATAGCTCAGTTTGTCAAGCATATGGTATCTTAGTTAGGTTTTTTTATTGATGTAGAGACAGCATGACCACGGCAGCTCTAATAAAGAAAACATTTAATTGGGGTGGCTCACTTATCATTTGAGAGGTTCAGTCCATTATGATCATAGCAGGGAGCATGGTGGCATGCAGGTAGCTGAAAGTCCTACCTCATGACTCAGAGGCAACAGGAAGTCGACTGACAGTCACACTGAGGAAACTTGAGCAAAAGAAACCTCAAGGCCCACCCCCACAGTGACACACTTCCTCCAACATAGCCACAACTCCTAATAGTGCCACTCCCTTTGGGGGCCATTTTCTTTTAAACCATCACATGTGGCAAGTGCATTTACCCACTGAGCCTCATCCCTTAAAATTTAAAGGGATATATATATATATATATATATATATATATATATATATATATATATATACACACACACACACACATATATAATATTATGTTTATTTTTATGTATTGTATCTTTAGAAATTAAAAGAAGAAAATTGTATTAGAGATCTATGGACAAAAATCTCTGGCCACACCTCAAAAATTTAGCTATTACCAAACTTGGAATATGCATTCCCATGGTCCTAGGTCCTAAAATTCTGGACACTTCAAACATAGTCACCAGACTGGCAAGATGGCTCATCAGGTAAAGATGCCTGCTACTTCAGTTGTATTCTCTGACCTCTACCTGCACTTCACAGCAGTGCAGACCAATGCATACCACTCATGCAGCAAAGTGCTAAAACCCAGTCATCTGTGGAAATTAAACAATGACAAGTCTCTTCTCATTTCGACAGTCCAGAGACACATTTGCAAAGCCCACCCCTCTATTCCCGACAAGCCTCTCCACTCTTCTACTGTTGAATGAGATAGATAGATAGTCAGGGCAGCAAAGTCAAGCACATGTAGTTTGAGCTGCTTTCCTGCCCCTTACCAGCACTGAGACGTTCTAGAAAACCCTCGGCATCTCTGAGATTAATTTTCTCAATCTATGAATTGGGCAAGTAGCATTATTTTTCATTTCATTTGTGCGCATGTATGCACAGTATGTGTCTAGGCCAAAGGTTGGCATCAGGCATCTTCTTCAATGGATTTCTGCCTTTTCTTTTTAGACGAGGTCTCTTTCCACACCTGGACTCACTGATCGGTTAGGCTTGCTAGCCAGCAGGCTCTAGGAGTGAATGTCTCTACCTTCCTAGTGCTGGAATTCCACATGCACACTAGCGTGTTTTATGTGGGTGCTGGGGATCCAAACTCAGGTCCTCATGCTTGTACACAGACACTCTGTCAAGTGATCCATCGCCTCAACCCCAAATTGGGCAAATAATTGAAGCACATTCATTAACAGCCATGCCTTAAAGGCTCCATTGAGCCCCTAGCAAGAGATGCTAAAGATGTGGCTGCTGCTGATTGCCATGGTCACCAGCATCACTGGTTGTGCCAGGTTTGCAGCAACTTGCAAGCCACAAGTCCTCATCGGAGGGGAGCCTGTGCCTCCATGATTGCTCCAGCAAACAGTTCCCACATACCCCAACCTTTCCTACAGTTGGGCAGGCTCCAGGGTGCAGAGGCCCCCTCTGACTTGGCTGGACTGTTTGGCTCAGAGCAGGAGTGTGGTCAGGTTGGCCAACAGTGTACCCATGTTGAAGCAGCTGTGGTGAACATCTGGCTCTGATTATCTGGCCGGGAATGGCTGGGGGTGGGAGCTCTGTGATTTATAGATTGCCCCTTTGGCTGTAAATCCCATCTGTAATTGTGACTTCTCTGTCCCTAATTGTTTGCAGAGAAGAGAGGCGCTCAATGGCTTACAATCCCTGGCAGAGCCCACAGCCTTGCTTGGGGGGGGGGGGGAATGATGAGGTTTGTTGCTAGGATACAGTCGTCTTTGTTTTGGTCCCTGCTCAGCAGTGTTTTTAAGGCCCTGTATACATTTCTCTGTATTGTTAATGTAATTTGTTCAGGCAGTGAACAGCCAAGTTCAGCCGAAGGAATCCGATACTCATAACAGAAACACCAGAGGCCAGGTTTTTGTGGTCAAATTAGGGTTTTGAGGCCTTGAAGAGAATGAGATGTTGAGCTATGCAAGAGGGACAATCCCTCTTTCTCTTCTTGTCCTAACGCTGGCCTGGGTTCAGCTTCCTCAAGGAGCTTGGCTTTGAGGGCACAGAATCCACTACACTCAGGGCTGTTAATGGAGACCTGCCCTTCTCCCAGAAAGGGAATGCAGATTTTATTCAAAAGAGATGAAAGGAGGCTCTCAGAGAATAAGCTAGCCTTGGTCCACCCTGCCCATTCCAGCTTTGCCTGGACCCTGGCTTCAGGAAACTTCATCAGCCCCTCCTCCACTCCAAAGGACTTGACTGCTGTGGAAATAATACTCAACTTCTGTCGGGAAGTTATGTGACTGTGCAAAATTCAATTTGCCTGTTTCCGTTGCCCGTGAAGATCTGACAGCCCCTTTGCCGTCTGGGGATCCCACGTCCCACTGTGCTTAGAGTTTTCAAAAACGACGGAGTCCAAACAAATCCCCGTTAGCCAGCAGTGAGTTAACTCGGTGCATATCTTAACCTCTTCATTTTGCCTCAGAAAGCAAAGTAACATAAGAACAAGCATTCCAGCCCACAGACATGTCCCATGCCTTGTTTTGCTCATGTAATAAATATATGTTGTGAAATTAATCAGCTCAACATCATTAACACCCATACTTGGTATGCATGAGTGCATCTATCCATGTAAGAGTTGCTGTACCCCTTCCGTGGTTGTAAGATATGAGATATGGTGCCGTCCCCAGCCTCCAGAGCTTAAAACTTTGGGGGAGATACTAGAAAGCCAGTCCTTACCATCTTGTGAGGAGTGTCTGACAGGGCAGAATTAAGCATCACCTTCACACCTCAGGAAAGAATAGTTCATGCAAAGAGGAGCACGAGTGACCATGCCAAAGGGCATCTTGTGATAAAGGGTCTTCACAGTGACGTAAGTTGTTCCAGCAAGAGTTTCTGTTCAAAGGAAGAAACACCGGGGCTCAAGAGATGGCTCCGTGGTTCAGAGCACAGACTACTCTTGTAGAGGATCCAGGCTCAATTCCTAGCATCAATACAGCAGCTCAGAACCTCTGTAACTCCTGTTTCAGGGACTCTGGTGCCTTCTTCTTCAGGGGTCAGGCACATATGTGGTACACAGACATACATGCAGAGAAAACACTCATACACATTTAAAATTAAAATAATAGAAGATAAAAAAAGAAACATGGCCATACAAATGCAAAGGAAAAAAACAATCAAAAATTAAAGCTTGAGATGATACAGATGTCTGCAAGGATACTGGCTAAGAAAAGATGCTTCAATTAGGATCATTACTTTAAAGAATGCTTTGGCAGCATCTAGTAAATACATATAGCTTAGTCCCAGAAGTCCTATACACAGTGGACATGAACAAGAGTGTCTCTTGTTGCGTTGCCTGCTAAAGCTTAAACTGTGGTCATCAACATAACTACACATATGCAGTCATGTGCAGAATCAACCAGGTCTACACATATTAGCAGGGATGAATGCTGGGGTTTAATTTGGTTGGAAAGAATTGTTAAAATATGGCACGGCTCACAGATACCTCAGGACACCCCACCCCACCCCACCCCGGGCTCAGTGTGTAGCTCAGTGCAGAATTCCGTGCAAGGTTCTATGCGCAATTCAAAAAAAAATCCAAACAAAATTTCAAAAAAAAATGCAAATGGCAGTCAGTCTTGTAGGAGACCACACATGCTTAGGAGATGGAGGCTGGTATCTAAGGTGATGTATTCAGTAACAATGCTATCTACAGTTGATTTAGGCAAGGTAGAAATGTGTGTGGGACTACGTAGAGGCAGACAGGGAGTGGAAAATAAATCAGGCCTGCCATCATGGTGAGACTGGTTGAAGGTCAGAGTTCACAACTTTCTTGTACATTTGCAGTTGTTCAGGGTAAAAAGTTGAGGAGTCTATGTATGGTTTGTGGGTGATGCCTTTGTAATTACAGAAGCGAGCAGAGGCCAGATAAACAGTACCTTGGAGACAGTAATTCCATTTGGGCAGTGTGGGGGCAAGGATAGCTAAAGCTGAGGACTTCAGCTGTATCCAGTCGATTTTATTTCTGAGAAAGAAAGAGAGGGAAGGAGAAAGAAAGAGGTAAGAAGCTTAGGTGATGATAGGAAAATGTCTTCAGTCTAGATAATACCACATTAGCACAGTTAGTTATTTGCTCTGCATTTTGAAATGAAGTGTACATAATTTTATACAAAAATGCTATTCCATTAGTTTTTATAACTAAAAATAATGTGCATGTGTGAATGAGTGAGTGAGTGAGTGTGTGTGTGTGTGTGTGTGTGTCTTTGTATGTGTAGCCCAGAGGACAAACTCTGGTGTCATCCTCAGGAATACTATCCACCATCTTTGAGGCATGTCACCCGCTCACTCTGTCCTGGAGCTCACTGGCCATCAAACCCTAGGGATCCTCCTGTTTCTTCCTCACCAGTGCTGGCCTTACAAACAAACCATGCTTGGCATTTTGACATGAATTCTGGGGATAAAACTCAGGACTGTGTAATTGCCAGGCAAGTATCATTCACCAGCCCTAAAAGTAACATTTAAAATAGTTGCATTTAAAAATATTTACAGGCCAGATGTGATGTGCAGGCCTTTAATTTCCAGCACTCCAGGGGCAGAGACAAATGGATCTTTGAGTTTGACAGCAGCCTGGTCTATATAGTGTGCTTCGGTCCAGCCAGAGCCACATGGAGAGACCCTGTCTCATTTAAAAAAGACTGGGCTGTACTCTTTTAATCCCAGCTCTCGGGAGGCACAGGCAGGCAGATATCTGAGTTCCAAGCCATTCTGGTTTACAGAGCAAGTTTCAGGATGGCTACACAGGAAAAACCCTGTCTTGAAAAACCAAGGTGGGGGGGATTCCAACTAGAAAGAATTTTGTTTTCATAAGTCATTTTTTTAGGGGCGAGGGAGATGGCCCCGTAGAAAGAGTGCTTTCTGTGCAGGTATGAGAACCAGACTCTGTACAGAACCTCCACAAAAGCCAGGTGAGCCTACCTGTAGTCCCGTATCACAGGAGGCATAGACCAGGAGCTTCCAGGACAGGTTAGCTAGCTTGACGAGCTGAACTGGTGTGCTCTGGATTTAGCTGATAGACCTTGCCTTGGTATGTAAGTCAGAGAGCAATGGAGGAAACACCTGGAGAACCCTCTGCCCACTACACACACACACACACACACACACACACACACACACACACACACACACACACACACACACACCATACACATATCCATGTCCCAAAAAAGATATCTTTAGAAAGAATTTTGACAGATTTTTTGTGGTATATACATCTATAATCTCAGACACTTGATATATCTGATATAATCTCAGAGGCTGAGAAGGAAGGAGATCATGAATTCAATCAAGACCAGCCTGGGCAATTTATTGGAGCCCCATCTCAAAAGAGGAAGAGGGCTAGGGACGTAGTTCAGTGGTAGCATACTTGTCTATCATACTCAGAACTGAACACACACACACACACACACACACACACACACACACACAGAGAGAGAGAGAGAGAGAGAGAGAGAGAGAGAGAGTTTGTGTTTGTGGAATGTAGATTCTCTCCACTAGATTCTGGCCAATCTCCTGTGACCCTGGGTTCCCTGTGGTGAGCAGCACCCATCCATACCGCTGAGGAGCTGTTTAGCAAGGTGCCAAGCACAAAGTCAAGTGTCTGTTGTGGTTGATCTCTCTCTGGTTTGTGTGTATCCAGCTTTAGGGTGTGGGACAAGCCAAGAGATGGCAGGATGTCACAGCTCAGCTGAAGTTCCCAAGGACTGAGTCAGGCTGCAAACCCTAGTTGTCCAAACACGGTAGTTTGTATATCCCTAGTGGAATAGAGAACAAGAATTAAAAGACGCCCCCAATCCCACTCAAGTGTTTTCATGAGCCGAATTGGTGATGAGGTATTAAGCGTTACTCCGTGCTGCTGTATGCATTTTGAGTAGCGTAAATAAGTGATTTACATTGGTGTTACTAAAAAGAAGGATTTCTCAAGCTGGAAGGAGGTCTGAAAGTGATAATAGAATCATGAACTGAAAAACTAAAGGATGGATATAAACACATTATATTTATATACACGAGTAAAGGTCTGTTTTTCCTAGCTTTGTCTGCTGCAGAGGCCTAGGAAGAATGGCCATCTCAGGAATGCTGGTCAGCGCTGATGCTCATGTGTGTTCTCCAAATTCGACTTCCCACTTAGCATAAAACAGGACAAGGTATCTGGGAGAAATAGGTCTTAAAACAAGCCTATAAGCTGGGTCTAAACCGCAGGCTGTGCTGTCCCTCTCTGTGCCTGTCCCTAGCAGACCTATAATAGAGGGAAACCTGGAACTACGGAATCCCTTCGATAGTTACCACTCTCTGGATCCCCTCTCCCTTCTGTCCCTTGCAAGCCACTTGGTCCTAGGGCCCATTCATTCTCTAACCCTACAGGGCATGGTTTGTGGGCTAGACCATAGTACTGGTGCCCTGGTACCCGTTCTTTTAAATGAATGAATGAATGAATGAATGAATGAATGAATGTATGACTCAGGGGAAAATAATGCTTTTTAAAAAATTATTTGTATGTGTGTCTGTGTATGTGTAGGCATGTGCATGCAGGCTCAGGTGCCCACAGAAGCCAGAGCTGGGAATTGAACTGAGCCGTTGAGCCGTCTCTGCTCTCTCCGCTTTCTTGGTGACCTTGTCTAAGCATCCTCACTGGACACAGAATGAACACAGAGTCTTGTATCTCTGGCCTTGTCTAGACATCCCCTCTGCTGCAGATATCAGCCTCTACTCCACCAGTCTTCTCAGATTAGTGAAAGTGTTGTTAACTGTAGGAGGATTTGAGATAGGCAGAAACTTAGGAAGAGCTTCTGCCCCGGGCTGTGCTGATCTGACCCAGTCTCCTATCAGTCTAGACTGCTTGCTCTGGGCCTCCACTGTGGCTTGAGGTGAGAGCTTAACAGGGTCTTCTCTGTCTTAAAATTAAAACAGCATGTGTGTGCACACACATGTGCGCGTGCATGCACATGCATGCACACATGCATGCAGAGTGCAGAGGACCATTTGCAGGAGTCAGTTCTCTCCTTCCTCTTGTGTGTCCTGAGGATGAAGTTCAGGTGGTAAACACCTTTACAGTCAGCCAATTTAAGGGTCTCTCTTACACACAGAAGGGTCTTCTAAGAAGGGACTCACCTTTACTATCTCTATAATTTCACTCCCAAACGATTGGAATAATAATAACAAAAATGCCACAGCAGAGTAAAAATACTGTCTTTTAAATACTATAAACTCGGTTGTAGTAAAAGCTTACTTTTAGTCTTCATTTCAGCCACTTAGTCATAGCCGTTGGCCATTTAGTCATAAGCCGCTGGTCTTATTTTCCATCCTTTGTGAGTTGGGATTTGCTGTGAGGTATGTATAGTCCAGGCTGGCCTCCAACTCCAGATCCTCCTGAACTCTGGGATTCTAAGCATGTGCCACCATACCTAGCTCTTACCTGTTACATATGTGCTTTGCCTTCTGTGAATCTGTCTTTATGGGTAGGTTTCCAAGTAAATATTTGAATTTTTATTTAAAAACATTTGTGTGTGTGTGTGGTATTCTGATATTTGTTTTTTACTCCACAAATAATGACTGAGCAGCTCCTGGCAGTCTGGTGCTGTCTGAGGAACTAAGATGTAGAAATGATAAGGCTCTAGGCCTGTGGGGATGGAGCATCTTGTGAGAGCAAGGAGTCAAGTCCATTGCAAATGGGGACCACGAAAGAGACTGCAGGGGCCAGGCACGAGGCCCTTGAGGTATCTCCAAGGAGTTCACAAAGGTAGGCATTTAGTCAGAGGAATGGATAAGAGCAAAAGGAGATGGCCCAGCTTCTGAGGGCATCATGTTGTCTCCCCCCCCCACCCCCCAAACACACAAACATGCTGTTCTTCTTGGGCTGCCATGATGGCCCAGCAGGTTAAGCACTTATTATGTAATCTTAATGACTCAAGTGAAATCCAGAGAACCCAGTGAAGGTGGAAGGAGAGGACCCAGGTTCACAAAGCTGTCCTCTGACCTCCACACATCTGCTCTGTGCAGCCCCATCCCAAGAACAAGAATAATAAATGAGTTTTTAAAAAGGAAGGAACTGAGGAATTTTTTTTTTTTCTGAAGAGCACTGAGGAGGGTTTGTAAAGTGTCCGTGAATGCCTGATCTAGGACATTCCTATAATCCCAAACACTGGAGGAACAGACAAGAGTCTATCTTAGTTCAAGTCCAGCCTGGTTCTAGTGAGTTCCAGTCACCAGCCTGGACCACATAGCAAGACCTTCTCTCAAAAACTAATGAATAGCCTGGCAGTGGTGGCGCACGCCTTTAATCCCAGTGCTTGGGAGGCAAAGGCAGGTGGATCTCTGTGAGTTCGAGACCAGCCTGGTCTACAGAGCTAGTTCCAGGACAGGCTCCAAAGCCACAGGGAAATCCTGTCTCCAAAAACCAAACCAAACAAACAAACAAACAAAAACCAAAAAACTAATGAATAGAAACAAGTACCTGGGAGGGCAGAAAGAAAAATGTGAACACGGACATAAGCATTTATGTGTAGCTTCATGATGCAAATGAATGTACAGCCTGGGAGTTTTCACACTAGTGTGGGGAAGTGGGAACACAGAAGGAATAGTTGGTCTTCCATGAGCTACCAGAAGAGAAAGCGAGGAAAGTATGCATGTTCATTTGAGGGAAGTTGAAGTTTTTTTTTAAATATTTATTTATTATGTATACAATGTTCTGTCTGTTTGTATGTCTGCAGGCCAGAAGAGGGCACCAGACCTCATTACAGATGGTTGTGAGCCACCATGTGGTTGCTGGGAATTGAACTCAGGACCTTTGGAAGAGCAGGCAATGCTTTTAACCACTGAGCCATCTCTCTGGCCCAAGATTTTTTTTTTAATGCCACCCAATGATCCTGTCACCCACCACTGGCTTTCTCCTGGATTATATGATTGGTTCTCTGTCACTTTGAACACTGGCTTCTTCTTGAGGCTCAGTTGATGACCTGCTTCTTTTACTGTATCCAAACGGTTCATCTAGCTGGTCCCATTTTTAGAAACTTCAGCTTTTCTGGTATTTTATTTTCATAAATCGTGCACACATGCACAAAGTGTTGCCTCTCCTGTCTCCCCTCATCTGTCTCCTCTCCCTGTCTTGCATGCCCATATCAGGTAGCCTGTGGAGGTCAGAAGAAATCCCTGAGTGTCCCTCCTCACCTTTTTCTGGCTTTGAGACAAGGTCTCTTGTTTACTACTTAGTACTCCAGGCTAACTGGCCCAAGAGCTCAGTTTTTCCTCCTGGGCTCCAGGTAGCCACGCCTTAAGTAGATGTGATTGGTTGACAGACTTTCCCCATCAGTATTTCTCCTTTACCCCCACATGGCACTGTTTTTTGTGGTCAGCCCTTTGCTAGGAACAGCCAGTCTGTTTATTTTAAGTCCTTTAAAGAAATATAATAAAAACTAAAAGGTTCAAGTGTCTATTTCTCTTCTGCATACAGCGTAGCCAGGGGAAAGCATGAGGGACAGTTGTATGTCACCTTTTAATTGCTGTTCCATCTTTCATGAGGGAACACATGTCTTTCCAAATACACAGCCTCCACTTGGGCAGATCCCTTGACTTTTGGGTCCCCTCAGGATTGATGCTGTATTGTGGGAGAATGAGCATATAAATGTTCCCGGAAATGTTACAGGGTACATGGAATCCTTTGAAACATCTGCAGGAATCTTGCAGACTGGAGAGTCTGCTGAACTAGCCAGTAGGGACACCCTGCAAGAGAAGTCTGTTTTCCTGGGAATGGGGTGGGGGTGCAGTGACTCCAAGCATGTCTTTTGTGTCTCTAAGCACCTTGTTGGCCTTTTTTACTTTCATCTAGAACTGGGCTTCTCACTCACATGTTCTTCCAGGAGGTCTGAGATTTGAACTGAGATCTCAGGGTTATCTGGTCCAACAATTTGTTGTCTGGCGTCTGCTTGAACACCTGCAGTGACAACAGCCCAGAGCATACCGAGTTCCCCCTTGTCTGTGTGACAGTCCTCCACTCTTCAGAAAGGGTCTCTATCCATGCATGTTGCTGCCAATTCAACCATATTCTGCTTCCATCCACTCTTCTGCCACCCTCAACAGTGCAGAAAGCTGCACACTATGGTTCACCTCTGTCACCTTCACCCTATTGGCTTTATCTCATTTTCCCAGAGAAGTGTAGGGGTTAGATGTGTGGACCCTGGTCAAGGGAAAAGCTTCCTTGTACCCCAGTATCTTTATCCATAAACTGGGACTCATAGTAACCCTCACCTGTTTTTTTTTGTTTGTTTTTGTTTTTGTTTTCAGTTCAAATTCAGAGAGTTAATGCTAGTAAATAAAATGCTGGGACTAGTTTCTGGCAGTGTGTGTGGGCCATCAATTATAACTATCACATTGAGTCTTTTCATCTTTTCTACAACCTTTTCATTCATTCTTTCTTTCATTCATCCATTCTTTTTTTTGAAAGGGTCTCACTATGTAGCCCTAACTGGCCTTAACTCACAGATATCTGCCTGCCTGCCTCTACTTTTGGGATTAAAGCTGTATGCCAAAACATCCAGCTCAGAATCGTAGTCTTCTTTTTTTAATATATATAGCTTTTTTTAAATTGAGCTATATATTTTTCTTCGCTCCCCTCCTTTCCTCTCCCTCTTCTACCCTCTCCCGTGCTCCCAATTTACTCAGGAGATCTTATATTTTTCTACATCCCATGTAGATTAGATCTATGCATGTCTCTCTTAGGGTCCTTGTTGTTGTCTAGGTTCTCTGGGATTGTGATTTTTAGGCTGGTTTTCTTTGCTTTATTGTCTAAAAGCCACTTATGAGTGAGTACATATGATATTTGTCTTTCTGGGTCTGGGTTACCTCACTCAATATGATATTTTCTAGATCCATCCACTTGTCATTGTGTTTTTCTGCTGTGTAAATGTACCACATTTTCCTTATCCATTCTTTGGTCAAAGGGCATTTAGATTGTTTCCAGGTTCTGGCTATGACAAACAATTCTGATATGAACATAGTTGATCACATGTCCTTGTGGTAGGTACAATTAAGCATCCTTTGGGTATATACCCAAAAGTGGTATTACTGGGTCTTGAGGAAGGTTGTTTCCTAATTTTCTGAGAAATCGCCATCCTAAAATCCAAAGCGGTTGTACCAGTTTGCACTCCCACCAGCAATGCAGAAGTGTTCCCTTTTCCCCACATCCTCTCCAGCATAAGTTGTCATCACTGTTTTTGATCTTGGCCATTCTTACAGGTGTAAGATGGAATCTCAGAGTTGTTTTGATTTGCATTTCTCTGATGACTAAGGATGTTGAACATTTCCTTAAGTGTCTTTTAGCCATTTTATATTACTCTGTTGAGAGTTCTCTGTTTAGGTCTGTTCTCCATTTTTTTTTTTTTTTTACTGGATTATTTGTTCTTTTGATGACCAATTTCTTGAGTTCTTTGTATATTTTGAAGATCAGCCTTCTGTCCAATGTGGGGTTGTTGAAGATCTTTTCCCATTCTGTAGGCTGCCATTTCGTCTTGTTGACCGTGTCCTTTGCTTTACAGAAGCTTCTCAGTTTCAAGAGATCCCATTTATTAATTATTTCTCTCAGTGTCTGTGCTGCTGGGGTTATATTTAGGAAGTGATCTCCTGTGCCAATGCACAGAATCTCAGTCTCCTTTACGGTCCCAGAATTTTGTTAGCAGTACCTCCCACCCTCAGCAGGCAACTTGGAGAGTTGGGTTCAGCCATTAATTCTTATCTCTATTTAGGTTCTATCTTGGGAGGAGGCTATTAATTTATTTACTCTAATGTGCTTCTATTTATTTGTGTGTGTGTATGTGTGTGTGTGTGTGTGTGTGTGTGTGCGCGCGCACACACACCTTGATCCAAACATAGCATTCAGAGGACAAGTTGTGAGAGTCAGTTCTTTCCTTCCATCACTGGTTCTCTGGGAATCAGACTGGATGGCCAGTGCCTTTTCTCACTGTGCTGGGTAGTTGTTTTGTTTTTGTTTTTTTCTTTTCTCAACCTGACACAAGCTGGAGTCATCTGAAAAAGCACCTCAGTTGAGAAAGTGACTCCATCAGGCTGGCCTGTGGGCAATTCTGTGGGGCATTTTCTTGACTAATGATTGATATGGGACAACCCATTTCACTATGGACATTGCCACATTAGGCAGGTGGTCCTGAGCAAGTCATAAATAACAAACCCAAAACAGCAGAGTTCCTCCCCGGCCTCTGCTTCAGTTCCTGCCTCCAGGTTCATGGAGTGTGTTCCTACCCTGGCTTCCCTCAGGGGTGGACTATAACCTGTAAGCCAAATAAACCCTTTCCAAGTTGCTTTTGGTCATGGTCTTTATTGTGGCAATAGAAAGCAAACTGAGACCCACCCCACCAGCCCTATTTGTTAACTGTTTGTTGTTTGCGGTGTTGTACTAAGTATGAAGCCCAGGGCCTCAGGCCTCCCGACAGGTGCTCAAACAGGGAGCTGTTTGTCTGCAGCCTCCGAAGCTGTTTGAAATCTTACAGAACTGTTTCATGATACTCGGCCTACATGAACAGTCTGTATAAATCTTCCCATGTGTTTATTCTCCATTTCTCTTTAGCCCAACTTTCTATGTGTTTCTGCCTTTGAGGATTTCTTGTTCATCAAATACTGATTGTACACTTTCTTTACTACGATGTTCTGCTGCACACAATGGGGATACGAGTCTCCTGGTGAGAATGCCATCTGTGCCTGTCTCCTTATGATAAGTTTGAGAGCTCCTGGGAAGGCCGTGCGGACCCCTCTGTGTGTCTCATTTGCTCTCTACAGTCCAACACAGGGGTGTTAACCCTTGAGATCCCAAACTGCTACTTTCACATTCTCTTTTCTGCTATTCCCCCTCCCCTTTAAATTTATTATTATTGTGTATGTGTGTGCACAGTGCGTAGTTAGAGGAGTGTGTAGCACAACACCAATGTTTAAGTCAGAGAGCAACTTTGTAGGATTGGTTGTACTCCTCCTCTACAATCCCTGTGGGTTCCAGGGATTAAATCACAAGCTATCCGGCTTGTTCAGCAACAGCCATTGCCTGATGTGCCTCCTTGCTGGCCCAGCTATTCTGCTATTTTCTATTTCTCATTAAGGAGTATCTTCCTATGGCATACTTAGCAGAAAGCCTCCAACCTCTAGGTACTAATGTCATCTACCCAACCCTGCAGACATTCAACTGAATGGTTGCAGCCATCAGCACCTCATTTTTTTCATTTTTAATACTCCTTTTTACCTTTGCCTGGCTGACAAGAACAATCTAGAGCTAAAAGCAGTGCACTTGGCTCACAGGGTGGTAGCTGTAACTTGGGGCACAATGCAGACGTCTGTCTTACCCCAGGCCGAAGACTCAGCCCCTTTTCCTTCGTGCTCTTTGAAGAACTCAAGTTGACACATTTTAAAAATGAATCATAGAGGCTGCGGAGATGCCAGATAGCAGTAAAGTGCTCGCCGTGACGCCGTGAGCACTAGAGTTTGCCCCCTGGATCCCAGTTTGCTTTTTATTTTGTTTTGTTTTTAATCCAGGCATGGTGTCACACACTTGTAATCCCTGTGCTGGCGCCAGACCAGAGAAAAGCCCTCTGTTTAAAAACAAGGTGGGCAGCACCTGAAGTTTACCTAAGGCCTCAACGGCCCTGTGCAAATGTGTGCATACACCTCCTCATCCATGTGTGCACTCACAAACATGCACACACATTTGAAACATCAGAAAATTCAGTTTTGGAGTCTTACAAAATCATACAGCAGTTGTTTGGGTTTTTTGTCATTTTGTTTTGTTTTGTTTTGAGACGGGGTCTCACTATGAAGCCCTGGCTGGCCTAGAACTGCTCACTCTGTAGGCCAAGCTGACCTTGAACTCATAGAGATCTGTCTGCCTCTGTCTTCCTTAATCCCAGATGGCATTTAAAGGCACACACCATTGCACCTGGCTTCAAATTATACAATAGTATCAGCATTTAGAATAGTGGTTCTCAGCCTTCCTAATGCTGAGACAATGGTTTTACCCTGTAAAGATTTGTTACTTGTACTTGTTTAGTAAAATGCTGATTGGCCGGTAGCCAGGTAGGAAGTAGAGGCGGGGCAATGAGAAGAGGAGAATTCTGGGAAAAAGTTTCAGTCTGTAGTTGTCACCCAGACAGAGAGGAAGCCAGACACAGAGCAAGCAAGATGTGACTGCCTCGCTGAAAAAGGTACCAAGCCACGTGGCTAACACAGACAAGAATAATGGGCTAATTTAAGTTACAGGAGTTAATAAGAAGCCTGAGGTAATGGGCCAATCAGCTTATAATTAATGTAGACCTCTGTGTATTTCTTTGGGACTTCACAACTATGGGACTGAGTGGGTCAGAAACTTTGGTCAACATTCCTCATGTTGTGGTAACCCCCAACTATAAAATCGTTTCATTGCTCCTTCATAACTGCAGTTTGGCTACTGTTGTGAATCATGGTGTAACCATCTGATACACAGGGTATCTGATATATGACCCCTAAAGTGGCTGCGAATTGCAGGTTGACAACCGCTGATTTAGAACAATGTCATTCATCCCCAAGTATTCCCCAGCCATCCCTTTCCCAGTCATTAGTTCTCCTGTAGCCAGCCCTAGATTCTGGCTTGCACTGTTCTGGCCTTTATCCCTATCGTTTGGGCTTTCCCAGAATGATATCCATGCAGCCTTGGGAGCCTTACTTCCTCCACTCAGGAAAATGTGTTTGACACCTGTCCATGTGTCTGCCTGGAGCCATGGTTCTTCATTACTCGGTAGTGTTCCACTGTGTGGATGAAGTCATGCTTGCTTTTAGTTGTTTGTTTTTTTGTTATATTGTTTTTTTTTTCGAGACAGGGTTTCTCTGTAGCTTTGGAGCCTGTCCTGGGACTACCTCCTGTAGAGCAGGCTGGGCTCGAACTCACAGAAATCCGCCTGCCTCTGCCTCCCGTGTGCTGGGATTATAGGCGTGCACCATTGCGGGCCTCAGTCATGCTTGTTTGTCCATTCGTTCAGTCGAGGGAGATTCAGACTGTTTCTAGGTTTCATCCTTACGCCCGATTTTCTGTGGGAGGATCCTTTTAACAAGGCAGTTCACCTTCTTAGTCATTTCGCTTTTCACCCTTCCTTTCCTCCTCTGATTTAAAGGCTGTGAGACTGTTGATAGAACCTGGCAAAGCACACACTGCAACACGTCCTTGGAGGGGCACCCTTTTTATTTCAGGAACCCCAAGCAAACACCGAAGTGTCCCTTCCCTTGAGAAGCCACATCGTCAGTCCACAGAATTTATCTTATGCCTGAAGTAGATCAGGCACATTAACTTGTAAGTCTTTGATCTGTTATCTGTGATGGTTCCCCTTCACTGTCAACTTGACACAACCCAGAGTCACCTGGGAAGAGAGTCTCAACGAGGGACTGTCTACATCAGGTTGGCCTGTGAGCATGTCTGTGAGGGATTGAGATATGAGACTGATATGAGACAACCCAACCCACTGTGGGTGGCACCATTCCCAAGGTGCAAGCAGGCAAGTGCATGTATTTGTTTCTTTCGGTCCTTGGCTGTGCCTGTCATGTTGCTAGCTCTGTGAAGCTCCCGTCTTGAATTTTCCATAGTGGTGGACTGTATCCTAGAATTGTAAGTGAATTAAATTCCTTTTCTCCTTAAGTTACTTGCTCCCCCCCATTTCCTTTCCAGGATGTGCTATCACAGCAACAGAATGAAACTAGAACATCATTTTTTTTTTTCTGTGAGACTGTCTCATGTGACTAGGCTGGTCTCAAACTCCCCCTGTAGCCAATGGGAACCTTGAACTTCTGACCCTCCTACGTCTACCTTTTAAGTGCTGGGAACACAGTCCTGCTCTGTCATGTTTCATTTATATGATGTTAGGTAAAGCACACTATCAACTCAGCTATATCCCAGCCTTAAGCTGATTTCTTAATAATAATAATACCATGGTAAGATGGTGTGGTGCTAAATGCCTGTAGTCCCAGCTACTCGGGAGACTGAGGCAACAAGAGCCTTAGAGGTAAGTAGTTTGAGTCCACACTGGGCTACATAACTAGACTTTTTGTTGTTGTTGTTTTGTTTCGTTTTTCTAGTAAAGGTTTTCTCTGTGTAGCCCTGGCTGTCCTGGAATTTGCTCTGTAGACCAGGTTGTAGAACTCACAGAGACCGGCCTGCCTCTGCCTCCCCAGGTGCTGGGATTAAAGGCAGTGTAACTAGACTCTTATCTCAAAAACATTGGCATAATAACAAACAGCACGCACTGAGGGCGGGATAAAGATGTTAAAGGGGACAGCCAAGGTGCAGGAGCACAGATTGGCCTTGTCCGCTCGGCCTCCGTTTGGGAAGAAAGTTGAGAGAGCAGCAGCAGTACGGGTAGACCCTGGCATTGTCCTGCTCAGGCGACATTGGTTGTGGAGACCCTCTTCAAGGGAGGTGTGTGTCTCTGTGTGTATGGGGGGTGTGCAATGGGGCTGAAGCTTGGGGATTTAACTTGTTTCTGAAGGGTATTCCTAAATCCTGCTCTGGGTAATTCCCTGACTACCATTTAATCAGCCCCATTAAACCCTGCCCTGTCTAGTGCACTGTGGTCCAGACACAGCTCTCCTGGGCTCCCAGTAATAGCTCAATTGTGTGTAAGTGGCTGTGAAGAGGCTCTGTGTGCTCCCTGAATAGGACTCATCTCCATGGAAACCAGCCCTGCCTGAGGGGCTGACCTTTGACCCACTTGTTGCCACCATACTGTTAACCACTGGTGCCTGTTGGATGGAGAGAAAAGGCAAGGAAATGGCCGGCAGAGATCTCATTTGCCTTTAGTTTAAGCCTAGGTACATACTAAGTAGAAATAACACACCAACATTACCCAAAGCCAAAAAAAAAGTTTATTTTGATTATAGATTCTGCCCCACCCTCCCAGGCCTTTCTTTTCTTTGTCCTACCAGGTAGAACTCAACCAAGTGATGAATTAGTTATCATCATCCTCTGGATGACAAAGGGACCTTGCAGGAAGGAAGAGGGTTCTCTTCCGGTAATACAGGCCCTGTGATGTGGCCATGGGCAATGCTTCCTCTCTTTAGTGACCAAGAGGCTGCTAGGCCTTCTACCTGTGGTGTGCGCCCTCAGCCCAGGTGTTAGTCATGCATCCTTTGGAGATGACATCAACAAAACATGGCTGCCTAGCAACTGTATAGCCAGGGCGAGATGACTTTAGCAGCCTGAGGGGCGTAATTAGCTTAGGCCCCACGCCTGCGGGTGAGCATGTGGCCTTGTGTTCCCTGTAGCACCATACTGGAACAAGCAGAGTTTTCCTGACTCCATTCTTTGATCTGGGTCATGTGTTTATCATGGGCCCCCAACACAGTCTTGATTTTAGAATCGTGTCTTCCCAGGTCTCCTGTAGGGGGGGTCTCTGGCCTGGGTCAGGGTCCTGGTTGCTCCCTGTCAGTGCATCCCTAAATGCCCATACATTTTTATTGTCTGTCTGTTTTATTTGACTCAGGGTCTTGCTAGGAAGCCCCAGTGGACTGACACTTGCTGTTTAGAAATCCTCCTTCCTCAGCCTCCCCAGTGTCAAGAATACAGGCATGTTTATGTCCTGCAAAACCCAGAATGTTTCAGTGAATTTTTCAAAACAAAAGTAACTGTCAATAAGACAGGTGAGATAATGTCTTAAATACAAAAGGTTTGGGACTGGGGACACAGGTCCATTGATAGGGTACTTACCTAGCATATATGACCCCTAGGTTCTATCCTCAGCACCCAATCAGGTATGGTGGTATACTCCGTAGTCCCCACGTTCAGGAAGTAGAGGCAGGAGGGCCAAAAGTTCAAGATTATCATCAGCCACATAGTGAGTTCAAGGCCACTCTTGAATAAATTCGACCTTGTCTTGAAAAAGAAAGCAAAAGAGAACTTTTGATCAATTTTGTAAATGGAAAAGGAGAGACCTTTGGTGAGGGCGCATCACGCGTACCCACTCCCTGCTTTGTTTTGCTCTTGGGCAGCACAAAGGCTCCAGGCTGAGCTCCTTTAAGAAAGTTCTGCTTTCAGGTATCAGGTGCCTCTAGTCTCATGGCTCAAGGGTTGTAGAATGACGGGGACGAGAAAGAACAGAGGGATTTCGGGGACATTTGCAGTGAGCGACTGAGGCCAAATTCAAAACCCTTTGGCTGCCATGGCATCAAGGTACTAGCCTGTGTGTGCTGTTGTGTTCTTGAGACCTTAGAGCAGGGTCTCAGATTCTGTTGGTAACTCTTTCTTCTCAGAGACTCCGAATGAATCTGTGATGCAGCCTCCACCAGCTCTGGCTAAGGTAGTACTTTCTAGAACTTTCTGGCTTGATTTTCCTATCTGCCCTGGGGTGTGGTCCCAGAAATGGTCATTAAGAAAACGCTGTAGGACTGCAGACACCCCAAATGCTACAGGAGTTCCCCGGGTGGTTTTCATTTCTATCCATGTACCCACAGCACGTGTCTTTGATTCTAGGGTGCTCCAATTGAATGTCTCCATTCTAACTGTGCTTTCTGGCTGGAACTGGTGACCATGAGGTCTGCAGTGTGACTCTCTCTGTGGCTATCACTTGTTCCGCAGAGGCTTCATGTGTAGCCCTTCCTTGGGCTACGGGAAAGTCTGCACCAGCCTCCTCCATAGGGTTATGAGAAGTAAGTGATTCAATATGCTTTTCCATCTCCAGA
The DNA here is from genome assembly GCA_004026605.1 of Ondatra zibethicus. NCBI lineage: Eukaryota > Metazoa > Chordata > Mammalia > Rodentia > Cricetidae > Ondatra > Ondatra zibethicus. The sequence goes on along the minus strand of PVIU01003211.1, from coordinate 20,518 downwards.
AAGCGCCATTAGCAGCGCACGGTCTATTTACAGGAGGTTGGTCCCCGGCTAGCATTTCCACTGCCTGAGTTGCGGGGATCCAGAAATACACGTATGTTTAACCCCAGGCTTTCGAAGGGGAGAAGCTACAGCCCCTCATTCTGCAGCTGTGTAAACAGTGGGGGGGGGGCAGGGGACAAGTTAAAGATAATGCTGAGACAAGGAGGGGGAAGGAGCGGGGAGAGATGGGGTACAGGGTTGCACAGGGACGGACAGGGGCATGGGACACAAAGGAGAGCACACGGGTCCCCAGATTTCTTACATACCTGGGACATATGTTGGCCAACGTGAGGGTGATAGGGTGGGGATGAAAAATGCTAAGAGCTCGGCCTGACGGGGCAGAGGAGGCAGGCAGGCCAGGGCAGGTGATGGCATTCCAGATAAGAGATGCTTCCGCCCTGGACAGCTCAAGGCCTCTGGGGGTCAACAGGAGGGAAGAGTCTCATTGCCTTTCTCAGTTCAGGGAGAGACCTAAGTACTGGTGAGGTCCCAGCTGTGTTCCCAGGAGAGTTCTAGTATAGGATAGCAAGTGAGGGCTTAGAGACTTCAGACACAAATCCTGCCCCAAACTAGTGTGGAAAAAAGGGCAACACATAAATTGCCCCTGTCCCTCTCCCTTTGTGTCCTGTGAGGGGTTTGAGAGGAAGGGGGGAGATAAGAAATCAGAGCAGTATCTGCAGCCAGGGGAGTACTCTCCAGTATCGGCTTGGGCATGGATGCTTGCTCTCCAGGTCTTCTCTCACTGGCTTTGGCCACTCAGGGTGGGGACTAAGACACAGCATCTTCACTAGTACGCCCCACGTGGAATTGGAACCCATCCCTGGTTGGCTCACATCATTCAGGATTCTCTTTTTGAGCTTTTCTGTTCTTTTCGAAGGTGGCTAGTAGAAAAAATTTCAACTTATCCCTGTAGCTCATGTTAAATTTTTAAAGCCCAATGCTGATCTAGAAAATCAGAGTGGGCGAGAGAAAGGGCTGGACCCAATCCACTGCTTCCATAGTAGTGCTGGGATACCGCGGCACCTTCCTGGAGAGCAAATCAGGAGAGCTTTGCATACAGGTAAGAAACTGTCTGCAATGTGCTGAGGGCCCAGAGAAGGATGTTACCTGTCTCTCTGTGACCACATCAGAGTGTGAGGAAAGAGAGTATGGGGACCACAGGGGGTTCCCCAAGTATTTGGGAGGAGCCCACTGCATCACATAGGGGACCTCAATCTGACAGTTAAATCCAGAAAGGAAAGTAGGGTATACAACTCATTAAACAAGGACCCTGTGGGTTCAACCTCTGCCTACTCTGCTGGTTTGTTTACGTCAATTTGACACAAACTGAAGTCGCTTGGGATGCAGAAACTTCAATTTAAGGACCATTTCCATTAGACTGTCCTGTGGGAATGTCTGTGGGACATTCTCTTGATTAATGGTCGATGTGGGAGGGCCCAGGCCTGTGGCCAGTGCCCTTACTGGACAGGTGGTCTTGGTCATGTAAGATTGTAAACTAAGCAAGTCATGGGAGCAAGCCAGGAAGCAGAGTTCCTCCATGGCCTCTGCTTCAGTCCAAGGCTCATCTTCTCTCAGTGATGGAATGTGACCTACCCTTTCCTTCCTAAGTCCCTTTTGCTCAATTTCTATCACAGCAGCAGAAAAGCAAACCAAAAGCAGTCTTTTACTGTCTCTTTTTTGCATGGCAGTCAGATAATTATTTTTAAATGTTGTTAGTGCTGGAGGCTGGGTAGCTCAATGGTAGTGCTTGGCTAGCATTATGGGAGGCTCTGGGTGTATACCTAGGACCACAAAGCAAACAAATGTGAACTGCGTATATGTGACGCTCCACCAGCAGACCCCTCCCTGTCAAAAGTGACACCTCAGACTAGCCCTATACAGTCAGCCTGTCTCAGTACCACCTGTCAGGATCCTGCAGAGTGGTTCTGTCTTCCACGTCTTTTTCTGCATGGTTGACTGGGATGTTGGTGAGACCCAGACCAAGCCTGTCTGGGTTTCTGGCCTCTCAGGCCTCAGGTTCAGTGATCAGGCAAGTGAGTTTCAAAGATCCCCATGTTTGTGCATCCCCAGTTACAGAAGTGCCACCAGCCCACCTATTTTGTGAGAGTTTCAAGGACCCAAACTCAGGTCTCTAAGTACACGCTAGTAGGATTTGTTGAATGAGGCAGAGGCAGGAGGATCTCTCTGAGTTCAAGACCAATTCAATCTAAAATATAAACAAAGCTAAGCCATGGTAGTTCACACCTCTAATCCCAGCACTAGGGAGGTGGAGACAGGAAGTGATGTGGTTGAGTGGAGAGAGGAATATAAGGTGGGAGGAGACAGGAGCTCAGGATTCAATCTGAGGTTTCGCAGAGTTGGCATTCAGTCTGAGGACTTGGAGAGACAGAATATAGCATTCAGTCTGAGAATTTGTCGGGACAGGACCCCTTTGGTCTGACAATTCATTAGAGGTAAGAACTAGTGACCGGCTGCTCTGTTTCTCTGATCTTTCAGCATTAACCCCTATATCAGACTCCAGAAGGTATGGTGGTAAAGCTGGGGGTCAGCAAGGTGTGATGTGGGCATCTCCCTCCTGAGCCTCACAGTTGCCATCTGAGACGTGAGCAAGGGGACCGAGGAGAGTGACTATAGACTAAGCCAGTGGTGCACAGCTCAGTGCCTGTTAGCATCAGATAAAGAGTCCTGCAAGCATGGGGAGAGGGGAAGAGATTTTTCTTCCTAAACCACAATAACAGTACAATCCAGTGTGATACTTTTGGGGCAAGTTGGCTCTTAATGGATATGTGAAATCTGTGTCTTTTGTTTTTGTTTTTAAGGAAATGGAGAAAGGAAGGAAGCTGGAGGGTTTGAATTTGTTCTGCTAGCTTTGGAATTCTGCAAAATCAGGAAATCAGAATGTACCAGTTCTCAGAGCAGTGACATTTAATGTGATTGGGAAAGGCACACCCAAGGTCACCCTTTAAAAGGGCTTGTCTTCCTTTGTAACATTTTGTTTTACCCAGCACGTCTTTTGGAGCTTAGCACTTTTGGCTTTTTCTCTCAGTGTCGGAAAACAAAGTTGGAACAAGTCTGTTGCCTGGCCTGACTCTTAGAATGCTTTGTGCAGCCCCAGGGCCTTCTCCAGGGTGGAGCCCTAGAGGAGTTTGATGATTGACTTACAGATGGAAGTCTACAGGAAAGGAGTGGAAGGAACAGGGATGGGAGTGGGGGCTTCCTGCCACTCTTGGGGCCTGAGAACTGGATGTGTTTTTATGCAGTCCTTGTTCGAGTAAGATAATTTAGGCTCCAGGTATATTTTTAGTTTATTGGTTTAAAACTTTAAAATAATAATAATTTGAATGTAGCCACCACTTATTTTTAGTATTATAGCTAAATTCTGTTAAGACACTGTTACTTGTACTTTCTTAGGACCCGAATAACTGCATGAGTCTGGGAATAGCCTGTTCTTGTTGCTCAGTGAATATTTCTTTCAGAACCACCCTGCTCCCTCTCCTCCGCAAAAACATCTCCAAGTCTAAGAGACTTTTAAACAGAAGACGACAGGAATTTCTTATACTACCTGGGCTGCAAGTTAACACTGAGCCATATTTACCTGCGAGGTCCCAGAAGGGAGGAAGTTACCAATGTCACTCGGCAGGGCTTGCTCAACCGTCATAATTTCCTCATTTATGATCACCTTGTTCTTCCCTGTACCATGAGACTGGAAAGCTCATGGCCTCTGGCTTCTCCTGGGGCCAGCGATATGGATTCCATATCAGATGGTGTCGGGGTCTCTACTTTTCTACTTGTAGCCACACTGTGCTCAGGAATTCAACCCCTTCTGAAGATGGAGAGATGGACCTTGGGCAGCAAACAACACTTGAAGTGTGAGGCTGAGTTCGAATTCCCAGCACCCACTTAAAAACCAGATGTGGTCACATGAGCTTGTAACACCAGCTTTGGGGAACGGAATCAGGTGAAATCTGGTAGATCACTGGCTAGCCAGCCAGCCTACCCGGTAAGCGTCCAGCTCTCTATGCCATTAAGTACCAGATGTGTGATGTGCACACCCAGACACATGTGTAACACAGGTATGCGCGTGTGAGCTCTCTATGCCATTAAGTACCAGATGTGTGATGTGCACACCCAGACACATGTGTAACACAGGTATGTGTGTGCGCGCGTGCGCGCACACACACACACACACACACACACTCTTTGTATATGGGATACCCCGAATAACAGCAAGGGTGATCCCATATACAGTGCTCTAGGCTCTGTCCCTCCACCCTGATTGAGGCCTTGGTGACAGTGGACACACAAACACTGTGCATTCTTTCTCTGCACCTCTCCCTCAACCTCTCTGAGCCTTAGTCAGAAGCTCTTAGGTCCTCCCTCCACTCCTTGGAGAAGGTATTTATGGCAGATTGCTTCAGTGTGCCGTCCTATGGCCATTTCCCACCTGCTAGCAGCCACCTGTGTTCATGATCTGCAATGGGTGTCCCCTTTCTCCGCTTTACAAACTTCATTCCCTATCTCAGTCAAGTCCCATGTGCCCCACCCCCTCCCCGGCCACTCCAAGACCTGTCTCCCCTCATTTCTGCCTCCCTGTTGTTAGATGAGGCTGTTTTACGTCAGACTTTCCTCACAGTCTGCAATTTCAAAGGTCTTAAACGAAAGGGCATGTTTTTCCTGCCTTTCCTCATTTAGATTACAGTTCTGTCATAGTGGGGCTTCCCGCCCATCTCCAGACCTCAGTACCACGAATGCCAGAGCAGGTGTCGCCAGTGAATCACTGCTAGATTGCCCCCGGCCAAGGCTCTTCTCACTCTGCTTGCATTCCAAGTTAGTGTTAATTCAGTCCTGGTCATCTCCCTCCCCCCCCCCCCCCCCGCGATATCCTGCAGCCTTAAATGTTAGTTCTAGAACTGGGCATGGTGGCACATGTTTGGAATCCCAGCACTTGGGAGGCAGAAGCAGGAGGATTTACTGCAAGGTTCAAACCTAGCATGGTCTACATATTGTGACCCCTGTCATCCCCCCAGATAGATAGATAGATAGATAGATAGATAGATAGATAGATAGATAGATAGATAGATAGATAGATAGATAGATAGATTTTTAAAAACCTGAATCTGGTCTTGGAGTGTATATAGTTCAGCAGTAGAACTCTTGCCCAGAGTGCACATGGCCCTGGGTCCGGCCCCCGGTACTGCATATGTACATAAAAAAGAACCTGTGGATAGGTGTTATAGCCATTTAGAATCGTAAGTGTTTAAGATACACCTGGTGTGTGTATCAATCAACCCAAAGGCTGTCGGGAAGACCTGGCTACTACAGCAGTAGATGGGTGGTGGGAAGTTTTTGGTAAGGTGGCCAGGGCTCCCAGGCCTTGTTTGGAGTTGCTAAAGGATCACTTTGATATCTTACCCATGAAGAGCCTTGGATGACACCACTGTATGATGTCTAAGAAGGAGCTGGGGACGTGTCCAGTGGCTCTGCCTGGGAAAACTGTGCTTGCACATAATTCTCAGAGTACTCGGTGTTGTGAATAGCATAAGAGAACCCGGAAAGGGAGGGAAGAGTCTGGCCCAGGAGGAAAAGCTAGAGCAGGAGAGAAGGAAGTTACCTGGTCAGAGGCAAGCCCAAGGCATGGGGTGGGGGTGGGGTGGCGATTCAGAAAACAAGATGTAGGTTCTGGGTGAAAGCCGAGGCAACTGCTGCCGTACATATCAAGTCCCTAAATACATGTTGTATTGCTGTTCACTGTGACAGATATTTATTTTGTGTTGTGTGTGCTTCTGCACACTTGTTAGGTGAGCTTTGAGATACAGGGATTGACCAGGGACCACAGTGTGGATGGCGCCCCCTAGAGGTGGGAGATGCATCTCCCCCCATAGAACTCATAGCAACCTTGCAAATTGTGGAGTCCAAGTCACCAGTGAGGGTTCAGGGAAAAGCCTCAATTCGTCTGTTCATTAATTTAATTTAATGGAGTTTTATTAAAGGCCTTGCTGAAAGTGATTTTCAGTAAAGATGAAAGGGAACAAGACCGATGGCAGGATGGTACTCCTGGAAAAGTAGAAAGGTCCTGAGTGAGCTCATGCCAGGCAGGTTGGTGGTGGTGCTGCAGAAAGGGCAATCAGAAAAAAATGGTCACGGTGGTAGAAACGGGGATGTGTAAAGTAGAATGGTGTGGGAAAGGTCACGTCGTGGATCTGTTTTGAAGGGAGAGACAGCTACAGGACCTGTGGGTGCAAGAGAAAGAAGAAACAGGAATGCCGCTTGAACAACAGGAAGGAAGGAGGAGCCTTTGCTGGAAGTAGGGAAGGATCAGGCTGCTGAGGAAATGGTCAGGAGTGGCTGAGATTTGGGGACATCCGGTGAGGGTGCTGATTGGGTCCAGAAGTGAGGAAAGAGCCACCAGGAAGTCGTGAACCCAGAGTAGCAGCTCTCTGGGGAATGAGAAAAGAGAAAAGGCGAAAGTATGGTGGGCGCTGTTGCTGGGAGAAAAAGTAGTAACTGCTGAAGGGTGCTGACAATGAGCAGCCTGTGAGCGGGACTGGACTCGGGGGCTTCCAGGAGAAAGGGAAAGAACTGGAGTCAGAAGCTGCAGAAGGGAACTTCTGTTAGGACAGTGTTGCAGCAAAAGGAGGTCACTGCTGCCCACGAAGATGTACTTAGCGTCCCGATAGAGCTGGGAGCAGAGACACATGCCAGGCACAGATGTCTGCTCTTCAAAGTTCCAAGCACACCTTAGTGTCCCAGAACACTCGAAACTGATCTAGAGAGTCGAGTGTAGTCCATGGGTTCAGGTTCCCATGGGTGGCTGGCTCTGCTTCATCACTGGCATAGGGACACAGGCCCTAGGAGCTGCTTTTCTGGGAGCCAAGGATGAGGTGCAAGTTTCTATGCCAGGCATCCACCATCCTCTCTTCCATTTGGGGGAAGGGTGTACCCTGACTAAACAGGCTTCAGGCAGGCTACAGTGCAAATGAGAAGACTGGACAAGGACCATATGGTAAATTTCAAGATACAGCACCAGGCCCAAGGGTCTCTTTAAAATGGGCCAGTGAACTTCCATCTCCTGAAGGGGTGTGGTCAAATGGAAAGCCACCAGCTAAAGGCCATGGCCTTTTCTCTGTCCCAGGCAGTATGGAGCAATCTGCTATTTCTTCTGACTATAGTATGGCTTCAGATAGTATGGCACACAGGGTGGACTTAATGCCACACTGTTATTTATTGCTACCAGTGGTAGCATGGATCTGGCCTCCAGATGTGGCAAAGTCCCCAGTGACTTAGTCCTGCACCAGGAGGAAACTGACATGGATATCTCAACATGAGAGAGTGCTGTGGGGTGTGTGTGTGTGTGTGTGTGTGTGTGTGTGTGTGTGTGTGTGTGCGTGCAGTGTCTCAGCTTCCAGTCATTCCTAAGCTTTCAGGCTTAGAGGAGACTTCAGCTGCCTTCAGAGAAAAACCCAATTAGATTGGAACAGAGTTTACTGTATTGTAGATTCTAACGTGTTAAACTGTAAAGGTAAGACTGGGCATGGTGGCTCTCACCTTTAATCCCAGCTCTCAGAAGGCAGAGGCAGAGACAGGCGAGTTTGAAGCCAGCCTGTTCTACATAATGAGTTTCTGGCCAGCTAGAGCTATGTAATGAGACCCTGCCTCAAAAACAAACAACAAATAAATAAATAATACAGGCGAGCTCATTTGAGGGCTAGGGAGACAAGTACACGTCATCTTTGACGGCCCAGACCCAGCACACATAACACACGCACACACAGCCTTACCCATATAGTCCAGACGGACACACATAGGACTCACACCCAGTCTCATTAGATCTGTACATATTTGTAAGACTATTAGGAGTGAACTGGAGTAGCCACTCCTGTCGAGTAGACCTGAAGTCTCCTGACTTCCTCATCTAGCTGTTGAAGGCTGCGGTAGAGTATAGTCCCTTTGATAAGGGGATCCTGTAGTAGGAGGCCACTTGTTTGTTCCTGGCTGCTCAGCCCTGAAATAATCACATGGAAACCATATTATTTGCAATACTGTTTGACCAAGAGCTTAAGCGTATTTCTGGCTAACTTGTACCTAAAATTAACCCATCTCCATTAATCTGTTTATCTATCATCATGAGGCTGTGGCTTGGGGGGAGGGTAAAGTTCTGGCATCTGTCTCCTGTGGGGCTACATGGCTTCTCCCTGACTCCTCCTTTCTCCCAGCATTCAGTTTAGTTCTCCCCCACCTCAGCTCTGCTCTACCCTAGCACAGGCCCAAAACAGCTTCTTTATTATCCAGTGGTATTCACAGCATACAGAGGGGAATCCCACATCAGTACCCTGGCATTTATTACTAATATGTGAGCCAAAGACCGCTGGCAGAACTACAATCCTCGGGGCTCCCAAGCATGTAACTCATGAAGCAGTTGCCCTTATGTCATGAAGTCATGCTGTCTGGTCATTATCCGATACATGGAACCCTCTCAAGGGGTTAGCTAGCATCTTACTTGATAGAAGGTGGTTACTAAAAAACACATTCTATTCCAGCGGGAGGGTTTGGTGGGTATTTCCTTCAAAACTGAAAGAAGCCATCGTATTATTAGCATGTCTTATTTAATTCCCATACTGAGTTAGTACCCGTACCTACCACAGGCCCTTTCTGTCTTCAGAAATGTTCAAGCAAGTATTTATTTCATAAGTGGCTCAGCAGACTCCATCCATGTTGATGGAGAAACTGTCCTAGTTATCACGTGTAATCATCTCTATCAGGTTGGTCTGGGGCGGGTTGGCGGTGGGCATTGTCTTGTAATGATTGTGCTACACAACATGGCTGGCACTTCTGGGTTCCAGGGCCATGCATGTGTGGACAAGCCCTTAGGCATGAATGCCTAATGGCTCTGGGAATCTTAGAGGGCCCTGCGTGACCCACGTGCAGCATGGTTGCATCATCTACGTATGATGCAGCTGCGTGAGCCCTTGCATGCATTCATGAGCTCCGTCATCGGCATATGATGTAACCATGTCATCCCCCTGTGCACATGCGCTAGGCAGCCCTTAAAAGCTGGACGCACCATCTTCAGCTCTCTTTCTGCACACCGACCTTCACCAGGCCTGTACAACCCCCCCCCCAAACTCCTAAGAGCGTTTGTTGTGTGTGTTTCCTTCTCACTCGTGCCAGGTAATTTCAGTCTTGACTGTCTTAATAGATGCAGGAGGACCCAGCCCACTGTGCACAGAGCCATTTCCTCAATAGAAGGCCCTGGGCTGCATAAGGAAACTTGCCAAGCATGAGCCTAAGAGAGCCAGGGAGAGCAAGCCAGCATGCAGTCTTCCTCCATGATTTCTGCTTCAGATTCCTGCCCCGGGTTCCTGCCCTGTTTTCCTTCAGGGATGGACTGTGACAGGAAGTATACACTGAAGGAACCCTTTCCTCCCCTGCCTATCAGAAAAGGAAATAGAACAGAATTCCAGCTTACCAGGATAACAAAATATCCAAACTAGTCCATAGCCTGTTATGGTTAAGATGGCCATTGTTACCACTCACACTCGCACACAAGCACAGCTGCTCATACAAGGTCATCTCAGAAGTTTGAGAAGTTCCCAGTGCCACAGAGGCACTGGAGCAGGAGTTATAGACAGCTGTAAGCTATCATGGAGGTGCTGGGTCCTCTGCAGCACAGCCAGTGCTTTGACCAGTAAGCTCCATCTTGTTTTCTGAAGCGGTGTCTCATTATATAGACCAGACTGGCCTTGAACTCAGAGAGATCTGTCTGTCTCTGCCCCTTTTCAATGCATGCTCCACCCCAGGCCTTTTTTTTTTTTTTTTTTTGAGCATGAGTATCACTATTGACCATGGGTTACCCTTGAACTTTCTGTCCTCCTGCCTCAGCCTTCCCGTGTTTAGATTATAGACATGTATCATTTACCACAGTGAGCTTAGGTGTATCTTCCTTTTTGAGTCTTACACGATTTTCACATTTTACTTTAAATACTGAAACAAGTCTAGGAAATCAGGCAGCTATGCTTGACCCTAGTCCTTAAATTCCCAAAGTGTTCTAAGCTGAACTCTCTTCCAATTGGGGGAGGGGGGAATCCTGCCCCCAGGTGAGTATTTTGAGAAACTTTGTTTCAAATTGATTTAGACATTATTATCTAATTTTCAAAATCTGCATGGACTTTTTCTATTCACACTGTTTTGGGATTCACAGAACAATCAAATCCATTCTTCCAGCAGTAGAATTTGAGGTTTTTTGCCAAAATTTTAAGGGTTTAAAAATAAGCTTTAAATGTAGAACATGCCCATGGTGAGGTTGTCCATGTGTCCTGTGGCCCGGCAGAGTTAGGCATGAATGCTGCAGCTGGATTCGATTCCTTTGTGAACATGCAAATTAACATCTTCAGTGGCTCCCTCTGCCAGCACACTTATCCCAATCTCCAAATGTGTTATTTGTTATTAAAATCACCATATTTATATGTGGGGGGTTTGCGGTGACTTCCCCAGATGCCGAAATCCTAACTGTAACCATGCAGGTTCTTCAAACATCCCTTGGGATTTTAAGAAATCTCCAGTCCATAGGGTAGACGTGAAAGGACGCTTTGTGGTGAGCAGTATTTGGTTCTGTTAGCTCCAGGCCAGAGAAACGGCTCAGCAGATGAAGGTGCCTGCTAAGCAATCATGGTGACCTGAGAAAGAACTGATTCCACAAAGTTGTCCTCTGGCCTCCACACGTGCGCTGGGGCGTGAATGCATACTCATACACTCACACTTGAAAAAAAGAAAAAGCTTTCTTAGGTCAAAGGCATGTAACCCAGTTTATACCACCAGTGTGGTGGTATAAACCGGTAATCCCAGTACTTGGGAATGGAAGCAAGAGGATCAGGAGTTCGAGATCAGCTTGGGCTATATGAAAGCCTGTCTCTAAAAAACAAGCATTTCTTTAATCCCAGCAAAGGCCGGTTAGAACTCTCTTAAGTTCAAGGCCAGTCTGATCTACTTAGGAAGTTCCAGGACAGCCAGGGCTATCTAATGAGACCCTATCTCAAACAAAACAAAACAATTTGAAAACCAAAGACAACAAAGTGTGATGACCAGGTCCTTCCAGTTCCTTATTTTCAAATCAGAACTGTGATGTATTTATAAATCATTTTGCGAACAGAAGATATAGGGAGCCTGTTCACTTCTTTCCAATGATGGGCAAGGCAGGTGTATCCCAAATGTGACCTCAGGAAACCTCTTTGGTTAATGGTGACACATCTTGGTTATTGGGAAGCTTGCTTAATGCTTGATTACAATGGGAAGTTGTTCCAGGGATTGCGGACTGGAGCTCCAAACTCTACCCTTCCCAATTTGTTTGTTTATTTGTGGGGTGGTGTTTCAATTGCATGTACTTATCTGTGCACTTACTATGTGCATGCCTAGTGCCCTCAGAGGACAGAAGAGTGTCAGATTTCCTAGGACTAGAGTTACAGACAATTTTTGTGAGCTGCCATGCAAGTGCTGAGAATTGAACCTGGATCTTCTGGAAGAATAGCCAGTGCTCTTAACCACTTAAGTGATGCTTGGGTCACTGGTTGATGGCACCCGCTGTGCGCAGCAGGCTGTAAAGCCAGGTAACCCAGTTTCTAAGAGAGGACCAGGACCTACAGAGGCTGTTTCCATGGACCCTAGATTTTCCTAGCCTCTCCCAGCCAGCTGCCGCGCATTTACATCTGCAGAGAAGAAAGCAGAGAACATCTGACAACATTTGTTTAGCTGATTTTGATTGTTGCTGGGACACCCCCCCCACACACACACACTTTGGGGATCGGGAGAGGAGGATATCAGCCAGCCCCCAACCCCCATTCCTCCAGCTACCAAGATCGCTAGTGTTGTTTGCCATTCTCCAAAAATGTGCACAGACATGGCTGATCCGCCCACGCTGGCCTTTCCGATAACAGAGGCAGCTCAGCCAGAAATGAGTGGTTGGTCCAGAATAAACCCACCCAGGGTGGCTGTCGGCTCTTTGCGGCCCCTGTTCAGACCTGGCCTGAGGACAGACATTTCCTTTAACTGTCTCGAGTGAGAGCTGGCCTGGGCTTCTTCCAGCATCCCCTGGCTCCCCTTACCCGCCTCTGCAATATGTGGGCGCTACATAAATACTTGTTGACTGACTTGATTCATTCCCTGCAGAAGCAAATCCAAAGGAAGTAGGGAAAGGGGAAGTGAATTCAACTCCTTCTTAAGTATCAGAAGGGAGGGCCCGGCCTGGTGTCTGGCTGCTGGCAGGATATGGCTGTTTTCTACCCATGAAGCAGAAATAAGAAGTGAAAACCTTTGTTACTCACTCTCATAGACTGTGTCCCTGAAGGATGGAGGCAAAAGGTTTCTCAGAGATGTGTACACATGTTTGTGGGTGTACTTGCCAGGGGACACTAAAGGTCGATGTCCATTGTCTTCCACAGTCACCCTCCCCACCTCCCCTCTAGAGACAGGGTTTCTCCCTGAACCCAGAGCTAGACTGCTGGCCAGTGAGCTCAGGGATCCTTTGGCCACTGTTTCTCTACCCCATTAAGGTTCCCCTCCCCCACCCCACTGAGGTCACCCCCCACCTCTCCAAGGTTACCCCACCCCACCCCTGATAAGCCTCTAATTGGCACTAGGATCCATCTGAGCCACCTCCCAGCCCCCACTGTGATTCTTTCCTGTACCTGCTGTGACTGTGTGAAAAAAGTGCCCCCACCTGGAGACCCCCCCCCGGGGGGCCCCACCCAGAGTGCACAGGCCTCTTCTCTGCTGAGAGAGGTGAGACTCACCTCCATGCAGCTGCTTTTTTTTTCTTTCTTTCCTTCCTTCCTTCCTTCTTTCCTTCCTTCCTTCTTTCCTTCCTTCCTTCCTTCTTTCCTTCCTTCCTTCTTTCTTTCTTTTTCAGATAGGGTCTCTCTATATAACCCTGACTGTCCCAGATCTCACTATATAGACCAGGCTATTGGATTCAGAGGTCAGCCGGCCTCCACCTCCCTAATTAAAGGCATACGCCACCACTGGCCAGACTTCAGCTGCTTTTCCTGTCTGTTGAGCTATCCTCAGAATCCAAATAACTTTTGTCACCTCTGAGACCCTTTCTGGTACAAAGCCTCCATACAATTCACTTGCTCTTGAGGTTTGAACTTGGGTTTCCATCCCTTTGTGAGGTAGAAATCCTTAGACTGTTGGGGGTTCAGGCTTGGTTCTGTATCTGCAAACATCAGTTCCCAGTTGTGACCATGAGGGGATCCCTCCTCCACACACACACACACCTGTTTCTATATCTTTGAAGATAACACTTCCATGTCCAGCTGTGTCTTAAAGATTACTCGTGGGTTTGCAGATGTGAAGACAGATGTGAGTACAGGGGGGAGCCACTGTTCATGGTGTTCATGCATTTGTGTTTTATACAAAGGATGAACTCTGGAGTGATGGCTTAGCAGTTAAGAACACTTATGGATCTTCCAGAGGACTCAAGTTCGGTTCTTAGCATCTACATTGGGCTGCTCACAATTGCCTGCGACTCTAGTTAGATCCAGGAGTTCTGATGCTCCCTTTGGACCTCCTTAGTCACCCTCACACACACGTACATGAGATAAATAAGTTATGAGCGTCTGGGGTCTGAGGTCTAACCATTAGGCTGTATGGCCAGTAAGCATGTCTTACTAATGACAGAACAAGACATGCGGGAATGATCCACAAGCGGCGAGGCTCTGGTGTGTGCTTTACCACAGGCTCTCAGGATGGAAGAATGGCTTGATTCCTGTTTGCCAGTTTCCTTGTTGTGGTTGCTTTCAAACTGCTGCCGTAATGTGGCTGAGCGCTGAGTTTGGGAAAATGTCAGTAACCACCATGGGAAGACATTTGTGACACCTACTTCAAGTTAGACGGCTCCCCCACCCAAGCTTTCTCCCCCACCACATACAACAATCGATAATTTGGCCCTTTTAAAAAGAAACCAGTGACAACGTATTAAATATAACTAGCTTAATGATGCTCACTTCCTGCTGCATTATTTCATGTTTGCCTGTGTGATAAAAGCTCTGGCCAATCTTCCCCCACCCCCCGAAGAGCACTGAATGGCATATTTGGGGAACGACTTAAGTAAAGAAAAGGAGAAACTAAGGTGTGTAGGGGATTGCTTAGTATGCCAACTGAGCGAAAGGGGTGTTACAGAAGTAATTAACATCTGGATTCTAAAGAGTAGTTTGTTAGTGGCCAAATGCTGGACCCGATAGCCCAGAGCACCAGGGGGTCAGAGAGAAACCAACCCAGGAGTAAAACAGATGGCAGGAATAGGGTCCTGATTTCTACCGAGGATGTTTGCACGTTATTTTTCTTTCTTTTTCTTTCTAACCAATGTAATGACTTGGGAGTGGAAAGAAAAATTAACCGATTTATCTTGCTCTCCGAATAATGTTTTGGGATAAGCAAGCACAGGTCAGCCTACCAAGTGGGTAGGTCATTGCCCTGTTTAACGACCTGTATCCGGATTTTATTGTGTCTGGATGATAATCAGTCCTCATTTCCACCGTGCACAAAGAGAACCTTGTGAGGGAGGAATAAAATCCCTCTGCTTTTTAATGGGCACAGGAGATATGCAAACTGTAGGTGCTTAATACATGTTAATTACCCCAAAAGCCTCTTCTAGCTGCTGGCTTCCATCAAGGAGAGGTACCACGGAGGACCCGGATCTGGTAGTCAGGTCAGAGCTTATGTCTCTGGGCTCAGCCTGCTACTTTTCTCGGTGCTGAGAGGGGTCACCAGCGGAATATGACCTACGTGAAGTTCAGATAAAAGCTTTCTATCAGATACTGCGTTTCTGGGGTCACTCCTGCAAGTCTGAGTCCAAAGTCTGGTTCAGAACAACATAATCAGCAGCTTCCTTCCACTTGCACCGTAGACCAGCAGGCACTCCTCACCCACCTTCAGACTGTTTCTCCTTCGGAGGCATCACATGCCAGGTGTATGTGAGGAGAGCAGAGGTGGAAATGAGGAGGCCTAGGGGGAGTTGGGTCCACAGCAAAGGACCTGAGGGATGCATCCGTACATGCAGAAAGCTCATGGACTGGCCCTCTTCCCTCCATACCCACACCAGCTGGCGCCTCTGCATTCCTGGTTGTTTTCATCTGAGGGTCCCTGCTCCTCAGCCCCAGCCCTGGCAGCATCAGGGACCTACACTTCTAGTTGTGATAGCTGCACAAAATGAGCAAGCACTACTGTTGCCTCCTGATGCAAACTCAGTGTGACCCCTCAGTAGACCCCCACAGAAATTCCCTGGCTCCCAAGAGAGAATAGCAGAATAGAGGCACACACAAGAGCTGTGTAGGTGGTGGGGCAAGTACTCTGCAGAGCCCAGCTCCAAAGAAGAATCTAGAAATGTCCTTAAATGTAAAGAGTGTCATCCAAGGAACTGCAGCTTCCATCAGTTCACCACCAGCCCATCCCTGTCCTGGGAACCCAACCCTGATTCCTATTTGGCCATCTTAGGAAACCTCCTGAAAGCTGACCCACCCTTGCTGCGCCAAGGGCAGGCTGCAACTGCCAGGCTGAGTGGCCGGCCTCTCAAGGAAACAGAAGCGCTTTATGATTTTGAAGCCCAGAAATGCTGAGCACGGGAGCACGTGACTCCCTTTGCCTGCTGTAGGCGTAAGGCTGGGTGTGTGACAGGGACCACTCAGAAGGCCTAAAATTAGACTCTTGTCACTCCCAACCAAAGCACGTCTCATCCTGGAAGAGGGTGGTCCCTGACTCAGTGACCCATATCTGTAAAATAAGGCCAGATATGTGGACAGTGGAGTGAGATGCTGAACAATACACTCAGCGCTTGTGTGTCACGCTGAGTGGAAATGTTGGGTATTCGTGTTTCTGAAGACGGGAAACCCCACTAGATTACTTGGATTGTAATTACTCGTTGTGTGGCAGACCTTTGGCTTATGGTGTGAATCAAAAGTCGATGCTGGTGGCGGTTATTGTGGAGAGTTTGGCACCAGGTCAGAGTGCCGTCCTGTTTCACCTAAACGCTGTTCCTATTGTTCTAAATGCGGAAGGAACCTGCTTGCTGTGGACAGGAGGTCTGGCCTGGTTCATTTGATCACAGTGGCTCTCTTACATTCTTACCATTGTCAACACAACATATATTTCTTTTCTTTTCTTTTTTTAAAAATAAACTAATTGCAAGCATTGGGCTGAGCTTTGCAGAAAGTGACAATGAGAAAGACCGACCTTGCGCATAAATCTGACTGCTCACTTGTTCAAGCAACAAGATAAGCGATTGAACTGTTCTGAAGGCCTAGAAAAGTAGTGTCACAACAGGAGAGCAGAAGCCAGGCCCTTGCCTTCACCCCCCAGCTCCCCGACTACAGAACCACACCCTTCCTACCAGTATAAGAGCTTGCCCGGTCTAAGCCCTCTACTTGCTCAATGTTGACTTGGTTAAACTGTGCCACGATCTTAACTAGATGATGGCAACTTTGGGGGTGAGGACAAGGTCCTCTGTAGCTTAGGCTGGTCTCAAACTGTTGAGTGCTGCGTTACAGGTGTGTGTCTCAGCCCAGTTTACGTATGTAGTGCTGGGGCTAGAACCTGCACCTGCCTAGTCCGGCACTCTGAGCTACGCAGCTCCATGCTAGCATCATTATATAGATTTGGATGGTGAGGAGGGAGCCTTCCGTGGCATGCATGTGGAGGCTAGAGCACAACTTGTGAGAGTCAGTTTTCTCCTTCCTCCGTGTGGGTCCTGGACATAGGCTGTCAGGTTTGGTGGCAAGTGCTGAAGCTCACTGAGCCATCTCAGCAGCCCTGTGCTAAGTCATATAATGTATGAGAGCTGAGTACCACAGAGTAGCTTCAGATCAAAGGAACTAGAGAAGGGTAGAGCCAGGAGTCAGCTTGTCCTCCACTGTCACCTGTGACCCACTGAGGGGTGAACAGAAAATTGAGTGGAGCCCTGGTATCTTCGGGGTGGTGCAGCATTTAGGAGCTCCCCGTCACCTTGCTCATGGCCTGGAGCAGGTGGAAGAGCAGGAATCCCCTCTGGGCATGGGCAGCCAGGCAGAACTTGATTTAGGGTGGCACCTGCAGACTTGCTGCCATTCAAGCCACAAGCCCTACTCAAATGTCCCCTGCAGCCAGGACGAGGTAGTGATTGCCTTAGCAGTGTGCCAGGCCCTGGCAGCACTGTCTGGTTCATTCACACTTGAGGTGAATGTCAGTATGAATGGGCCGGCTAGTTTATGAAACCTTTCAAAGCAGAATCTCTTGTCATTGTTTGCTAGCACTGGGGATGGGGCCAGGGCCTTGTACATGCTAGGCAGGAATTCTACCAGCAAGTTAGGTGTCCTTAGCTCAAGGGGCAGGTGTTTTGTTTTGTCTGTCTTTCTCTCTTCTCCTTTTCTCTTTTTCCTTTTCCTTTTTTTTCTTTTTTAATGCTTTTTTGGTTTGTTTTCAAGACAGTCTCTCACTGCATACTGTACAGCCCTGGCTGACCTGGAACTCAATCCATATGTAGACCAGGCTGGCCTCAAACTCTCAGAGATCTCCCTGTCTCTGCCTCCTGAGTGCTAGGATTAATGGCAAGGTTTTGGCATCTGAGTTTTGCCAGACTGGCCATTGGCTCCCTAGGTGAAGCCCTCTGTGCACCCATTTTAGGTCAGGAGCCCTCTGCCCTGCATCAGGGGGCTCAATGTTTGTTCCACAGCAAATAAATACTCCCCTGGAGTCTCGTTACAATTAATGTGCACTGTCTCTAAAGGAAGAGTTTGCCAGGCCAAGGTAAATGGAGCACCCCAACCCACACTTAATGAGTTTTGCCTGTGTAAACCATATTAATTGTGGTTGTTGCTTTTTAATTGTCCTTAAGTTTCTTGCACTAACTGCCCTAGGGCAGGAGATCTGGTTTCTGCTTGCACTGGGGGCCTCTACTTCCACCCTCTGCCCAGTGGTCTGTCTCAGCAGCCTGCCCTGACTCTGCTCCCCACTCCCGCCATCTGGCACCAGCACTGGGACTACATGGCTCAGAAAAAAGAAATAAATAAATTTAAAAACAAAACAAAACATTTTTTATAAAAAATCCCTAGGCCTAGACTGAGAGGCAGAGGTTTATGTGGAAAAACAGAAGTAGGGGCATCGAGGTTTCTTTGAGGTTCCCTCAAGAGTGTCCTGGACTAGCATCGCAGGTCAGGATGGTCGGATGTCCACAAATGACAAAGGTGTCTTCAGACAGAGCTGGGTGACATGAGAGACGACCTTCTCCAGCAGGTGGAAACCAGAGCCAGGCCGCTGCTGAGGGAGGGACCAGAGGCTCATGCTGTCGCAAGGGTCATGCATGGTAGCTAGTCAGGCGTTCCCCACTCTAGACCTGTCTACCCACACCCTGACAGGGAACAAGCTCCTCAGCTGACAGTGCGTGCATGTGACTCACCTAGTTGACACAGTCACGGCAGTCACTCAGGGAGATGTACGGACAGACACAAATGCCAGTTCTTCACCTTCAGCAGCCAGGCCTTCCCCGCCAACATGCTGCCGCCTTTCCTGGTTCACGGATGTGCGTGCACCTGCCTACAAAGGGAGGAGAAGATGGCACTGATCTGTGGATTCATGTCTACAAGCTGCTTTTGCAAGGAGCCCTAGAGCAGGGGCCAGAGCCCTCTGCTTGCTGCGGAATCCCCTGGGAGCAGCCGAGCACATTGGGTTGAGTGTTCCAAACTGTTTCTGCTTCCAGGCTTTAGGTCCCTCCTAGGCCAGGCTAGACTGGGCCGGGTTTCCGGGTTGCTATAGCCTGGGTTTGGGAGCATCTCCCAAGGCTCCCCATCCGAGTTCTATATAGGGCAGGTGCCTGGAGTCAGCTACCAGCCACTTGCGGTAAATCTCGTGTACCCTGTCTGGAGTCCTGCAGGAGCCCCTGCACTTTCGCCAATGGTCACTGTATAGTGATTGACTGGGTCTGATGTCTGGAGCCTTTGTCTGGGCCCCTGGCATTCCTCCCCGGGGACCATTGTCTGGGTTGGTGGGTGTTAATCCGCAGCCTCTGAGAAGCTGCCTGGCAAATGGGAGGTTAATGTGCGAACAGCAGGGAGCGTTGTCAGTGTGTGGGGCTGGACACCAAGTAGGCGGGAAATAGTTAAAAATCCTATTCAAGGCCTGGAGGGGAGGAGGGGTGGGCGAGGGAGCAGGCCCAGCCTTGTGTTAATCTTACTGGAATGTAACCAGTTCGGGCAGTTTCTGGCTTTGGTATTGCCCCGTTGCTCAGGGGCCCAGCGCCTCGCCTCTGTCTCCTCTAAGACTCCCAAAGGAGTCCTGGGTCCCTTCTACTTTGGCTGTCCCTAGCCTTCTTAAAGCAACCTGAGTAGGCTGCTAAAACCGGGAGAACCCCATGGCCAGCCCGCACCACAGAGGACGCTCAGAGGGGTGGTTGCACGGAGGAATTAGAGGGGCCAGGGGAGAGAATGTTCAAGGAAAAACCCCCAAACCTGTTTGGTCAGGTTTGCTTAGCTGCCTGGAGACCTGGGAATGCATACCTAGGGGAAAGCACTGCTGCTGGACACTGTGTGAGTTGGGGGCAGGTGCGGGCAGGGGTCAGCTTTACCAGGAGAGTGTGCTCACATCTGCAATTTATAGTCAAACAAGCCTGTTGTATTGGTCTGAGCTGTGCCTCCATAATGTCTGCGTATTAAGAACTCATCGAGCTGTACACGGGATAGTTGTGCACTTACTCAAAGCTGTTGTGCCTTTGCTTAGGACATTTAAGAAGTAAATTTTAGCTTGAGTCACTAGCTCTGTAGGTTCAAGCCTTGGCTGTGTAGTTAGGAGGACCTGACTTCAACTCTCAAAGCACATGCTGGAAAATCTGGGTAGAGTCTGGAGAGGACCCCACTTCAAATCCCAGCACCAAGTTGGGTGTGGATGTACTAGTACCCTTGCATCATTGGGCCTGAGGGGTGGGTAGACAGGCAGGATTGCTGAAGCTTGCTGACAGCCTAAATCCAGGATCAGTGAGATGATAGACTCTTTCTCAAAGAAACAAAGTACAGAGTGCTCGAGCATGGCGTCCTGGCTTCCGCAAGCATGGCCCACACATGTGTGCATTTGTACCACACTTACCTAACTAACATACACAGGGCCTGCTGTGGTGTGTCCTCATAATTTCAGCATTAGGGAAGGGGAGACAGGTGCATCCCTGCAGCTCACTGCCAGCCAGCCTAGCCTGCTAGGTGAGCCTCATCCAAATGAGACCCGTCTCAAAACAAAAACAAAGAATAAGCTGGGGGACCAGAGAGATGGCACAGCGGTTAAGATCACCTGCTGCTCTTGAAGAGTGCCCTGGTTCTGTCCTTAGCACCCATATCAGGCAGCTTACAACATATGTGACTCCAGTTCCTGGGGTATAGTGCCTTCTTCTGGCTCCTGTAGGCATTTGCATACATGCATGCAGCAAATACACATACATAACAATAAATAAATCTTTGAAAAAAGAAAAGTAAAGAAA